>SNQJ01S0060748.1:26489-54641 GCA_010110895.2 Picea sitchensis | reverse complement strand
ACAAGAAACCTTATCCATTAGGTTGGGTATGCAAAGATAAAAGATTACAAGTAACACAACAATGTGATCTAAAGTTTGCAATTACATCTAAGTTTGTAGATGAGGTTGAATTTGATGTGATCCCACTAGATATCTGTGGAATTGTATTGGGTAGTCTGTACTTATATGATCGAAAAGCAATCTTCTATCAAGAACATAATCAGTATCACTTGTTTAAAGAAGGAATTGACTACATAGTGCATTCACATTCATTCAAAAATGTCAAATCATTGGGCACTACACAACAATTAAAAAGGGTTGTTAATGCAAGTCGGAATTTGGCACTTATGTCTATACAATGTAAGGAAGAAAAGAATCCTAAGCATGAAAAGGAATTGTCATTTGACTATGATGCACCTGTTTTGGTTGATAGTGTTTCTATGGTTAAAGTCAGCATGGTTTGGGTACAATCTCTTTCACATGTTCAATGTTTATATTCAGCTTATTACTCATCAGCAGTATGTGGTTGGTTCCGACAATGTTGAATGAAGATGTGATTAAGAATGTGATTAATGTAATTAACAATGTCAGTGCAGTGTTGATTGGTGTATTTCTGATTCAGATGTACAGGTTCCAAGAAGAATGGATAGGTGATACAGGACAAGTGAGACAAACATGTCCTCACTTATTTTCTGAATGATTTCATACTTTTTGTGGCCAAAAAGATTTCCAGTGGGAAGGTTTGATCCAGGTGGATCATCTCAAAATTAGATAGACTTAAAGTATTAAAAATTCAAATTAAATCTTACAAAGTGGAAGAGCTCATCAGCATCTTTCCGGTGACGTTCGTTTCAGGAAAAATGTCCTCCAGATGACGAAGATATCAGCAGTTGAAGTTTCGTCAAAGATGGTTAAAATGGTGAAAAATGTTTAAAAAATGTAATTTGGGGCTATGGGAATTGAACCCAAGACCTTAGGATAAGGCCACCATGACCCCATGGTTGGGAAAAAAGGGGGTGTTCAAGGGCTTAGCCCTCAACCTTTCCAACACCGAGGCCCCCTTGGTATTTAATGTTTTTAAACCATGCCATATATCCAAAGTCCATATAATATAACCATATAATATACCATATGTGATAAATGCACCAACCATATAAATGCACCAAAACCATATGTTATAATGCCAAAGTTCAACCATAAACTATATGCCATATCATATATCAAAACCATACCATATCGCATATGCGGTGGGAGGAGAAGCCCGCGGGTTTGACCTCGGGACTTCCGCCCCCCTAACCACCACATCTACCAACGCGCTACCACCATGAGACGTGGAAAGAGGTGGCGCAATAACCCTAAAAAATTGTGAATTTGGTGAGATTTAGGTGGCCATGTGGCCTATGACCCACGCCCCTTTTGGTTTGTTTTTCCATTATTTAAATGAGCCATGGGCACAGATCCCAAGGGGGAGTTTTGATGCTGGCAGAGACTGACATGTAGCTCGAGGTGGTTTTGCACAGTGACCAAGGTGTTTTTTCATGCAGATCGAGGTGGTTCTGGATTTCCATGCATCCCGAGGCCATACGGACTGTACAGATCAAAGGCAGATTTTGGGAATTGTGCCAAGAAGGGCATTCTGAGTCCAGTTTTGAAATATATCGAGTTTATACTCAAAAGTCTCAATTTTTCACAAGGATTATAGATCCAGCTTCAGTTTTTGCATTTAGGCATCCAAACAGAAAAGCACTCATAGAATCTTTCTGATACACAGAAAGGTATTCATGTCCATACTTAAAAGTCTCATAATTTCATCTTGCAACTGTTTTTGAAGTCTGTTACTGTATATGACAGACAGAATTTAGAATTCACTTTGTAATCATTTGAATACTTAATCTATCGGCCTTCCCATTTGGAAAGTGGCCCGAAGACGTAGCCAGGGGGTCTGGTGAACTCCGTTACCAATTCTTGTTCATGGATGGTTTTCTTACATGTTGATAAGCTCATGTGCTTGATGGATGTTCTTTAATTTTGCATTACAAAGGTGGTTAACAGTTAAAAATTCACATACAAACAATGGTTAAAAGATCTTGAATTTTAGATCAAGTTAATTTTCAAATCACTCTAGGAAGAACTAAAGAAGAAAGAAGAATCTCAGAACTCCAAATAAATCGTGCAGATGATCACGAATCTAAAAATCCAAGTAGAAGAAGACAAGAAAATTGAAGAAGCACTCAGAGGATAGTTAAAAGAAAGAGACGAGATCATTGAAGGCTTGGAAGCAGAGGTAGTCACTTTAATAAAAGATCTTCAAAAGAAGGACATGTAGCAGAACAACACCAAAGTATTGGATGAGATCATTAGCAATCAGAGGCCATACCATGGAAAATCCAAACTAGGATATAACCGGATAGAGAAAGACTCAAGCTCTAAGACAACAAAACAAAGAAGTTATGTAGAAACAATCAGAGGATCTTCTAAAAAGGAAGAAGGAAATAGGAACCAAGAAGAGGATTACAGAGATATTGCACCACCCAAAAGTTCAAATTTCAGAATCAACTGAAGTCATCAATAGAGAGACCTCAAGAAGAATAAGGATTCTGAAGAGAAGCACCATTCAGAATATCTTTCAACCCCAAGTATCAAACTATTTTTCTTGGTTTATGTTATTCATATAATAATTTTGGACAAAAAGTTGTGAATTATAGAGATAATACCGAGAATAGGAATAATTATGAAGGATACATAAGAAATTACTATTCAAGAATATATCATGAAGCACAGAGTAGAAGCTACAACAGATTTGAATCTTTGAACACTGAAGTAATGCTACAAGTGTAAAAAACTTTGGACATATGGCCAAAGATTGTAGATTGATTGTTCCTCCTAGAGAATCACAACATAATATCAACAGTCATAGATAGGAACCACAAAGGACATGGATAAGAAAGTAGGATCAATTTAACACTGAAGAATGCATGCTTTCTCTACAAGCTAAACACAAGATACGTGGATGGCATGTTGACAGTGGTTGCTCAAAGCATATGACAGGTGATATGGACAAGTTTCTAACCTTGAATAAGGAAAGAGATGGATCAGTTTAATTTGGGAATGAAAACTCAGCCAAAATTATAGGAAAAGGGACAGTTAATCTTGGAAGCAAGGAGTCCAAAGAAGAAAATGTTCTACTAATCGAAGACATGAAAAAAAATATACTAAGTGTAAGTCAAATGTGTGATCAAGGACACGGACTTATGTATGATTCTCAGAAATGTGAAATAAGAAAAGAAGAGTCAGAGATATTGGTGGCTACATCTGTAAGAACTCCAAGCAACACATATGTACTAAACAAAATTGGAAAAGAAAAATGTTTCTTAGGAAAGGAAGATGAAAGTTGGATATGGAACCTAAGAATGGGTCACATAAATTTTGATAATCTTGTCAAGGTCAGCAAATGGGAAGCAGTGAGAGAAATGCCCGAGATCTCAAATCCAAAAAACATTCTATTCAAACATTGTCTATAGGGAAAACAAACCAAGACAAAGTTCAATTCAAAGGAATACTCCACAACAAACCCACTAGAGATTGTACATACCGATCTAGTCAAACCGACAAGAATAAAGGGATTGAAAGGTGAACATTACTTCATGCTACTAGTTGATGACTTGTTGACGCTTGAATCCATTAGGACTGAAATGACAACCTCACAAGCATGTAAATCCCCCTGCGCTTTTATAGAGGTGGTACTCCTCTTTACTTTAATATTTTCTTAGGAGTTTAGGTCTTTAGAATATGGGACTTTGCATAATTTCGTCATGGTACTCAAATAAATATAAATATTGCAAGAAAAATAAAAGGAAAATGTTTTGATTTCTATTTTAGATAAAGTTCCTGAGAAATGACCAAGAGCCACACACTTCGTACATTTAAAGAAGATAAGAAAAATTCCCTCACATCCAACATAGTTAAACTAAAGATTTATGATCACATAAAATAAAAATAAAAGAAGATGATTTGTATGCATAAGATAACTTTAACATAGAGGACACATGGGAAGCTCAAATAAAGATAATGATATATCAATCTCAAATAATTTATACTCAAAACTCAGAGTTACAAAGCACAGCCAAAACCGATCCTAAAATAACTCTCTTGAAATTCCTAAAAAATATATAGTCTGTTACATATTCTTTGAAATCTAAGATGTGTTTGTCCTAAAGACTAGGATTGGGGCTCCCGTAGACCATAAAGAAAATATAAACAAGACTTAATATTGTATAAGGAGGATAATGGGTAGTAAAAGAAAAACAAGACCTGTAAAGAAGAAAAAGAGAAGTTATCAGACTTCCGTTAAACCTTTCTAGTCAAAGAAGAGGAGCAATTGGATGAAGGAATTGATAAAGAAAGAAAGATATGATCAACATAAGCTTACTTTGACGGTCTCTCATGTCTTCACTTGCTTGTTGGTGTCCTTTTATTGTCTTCATTAACGGTTACAGGAACCGTCTCAACTGTTTATTGCCCTTCTAGAAATTCATGTACAAGTTTCTTCTTGAAACATTTCCTTTAATTAATTACTCATTAATGAATTCACACCATTAATACAAGTATATTGAAAGTGGGTCCTTCTACTTTTTTAATAAAAGTTTTAATTAAACTTTTTATTTTTTGAAATTTAATTAATTTCCCTTTAAAAGAGGATGATTGTATTTTAATTCTCTGGAAATTATAATAAACCTTTTATACATGGAATTCATTTTATATGTGATATTCATCATCTTAGCTTTCCAATGATATAATTTTTTTCCAAATCCGTCGCCTGGATCTCAAGATATGAGCTCGTGAAGTTGAGCTATCACGCAGTCCCATTAAAAAATGAAGTTGACTGATATTTTAATTTTTGAGAAAAATATATCAACTTTCAGCACTTGAAACCTATACCACCATATTCTACGTCGCAAAATATTTCCAAGGATATAAATTTTTCTACAAACGAAGGCCGGGAACTCAAGATATAGCCTTTGCAAGATCGTGACTCAGCCACCGTCGATCAAGTTTGATTGGTAAATGTGGACCCTCGATTTAATTTCGACCTCCTTTGTCAAATTCCAATTTTTCTTCATTATTCTTATCCCACATGTACGAGAATAAAATATTCTTAGTGGTATATAATGTTAAGTGTAACATACACTTGACAAGAAATAAAGAAGAGAGGAGACTATGAAGCTTGGAGGATTCGACCCTTGGAAAATTGTTGAATATAATAATAATTTTGCATGCCCATTCAACCACCAATATGCCCAGTCAGCAATGATGAGTCACCCAACCAAATGTTGCCACATTTCATCACTCGATATGCCAACAATCTTCTAATAAGAATCTGTCATATGTCATCTAATAAAATCACATCATGTGTCACTTTTTTTATGTTGCCACATGTCTCCATCAATTAGTTTCCATATGGAACCATCCATTCAATTTCCATGTGGATATATCTCATTGTTTAATAAAGTTCCATGTGTCACTTTGAGATGTTCCTCATAGAACTTAGGATAGGAAAAATATTATTAAAATAATATGGCGGAGTCATGGGTTTACATGAATGGAGAGGTAGGTGAGAAAATCACCACGGACCCAGGTAATACATAGTAAGGAATGAGTGTGAAAAATTCTAAGTGTAGGTGAAGTGGAGAGGAGAGGTAAATAGTTGTAAATTAAGAATCGGTTGGACGGACTTGCACATAACATATGAAATAAACATCACCAACCCTCACCAACTCGTGAACCCGTTAACCCATGGTAACTCATATATATTTGGCTAAGTGTTGGAGAAGTTGCATAGTAAAGAGTAGTAAAAAGAGTTGTGTGCAATATGAAGGTGGTGGACGTCAAAGTGCATTGTGAAGGTAGCGTAGATAAAACATACTCTTAAGAAATATCACCAACCTTCCAACCCGCGGTAAGCCATACTAAATAAGACTAAGTCTGGAAAGTATATAATGGATCACGTGAAATATGGAAATAAATATGGAA
This sequence comes from Picea sitchensis, assembly GCA_010110895.2. NCBI lineage: Eukaryota > Viridiplantae > Streptophyta > Pinopsida > Pinales > Pinaceae > Picea > Picea sitchensis. The sequence goes on along the minus strand of SNQJ01S0060748.1, from coordinate 48,632 downwards.
AATACGAAAAAATGAAATGAAATAGATGGGAAATAAAAGGAATTACGTGAAACTTGGGGAAATAAAAAAGGGAAAAGGAAAGAAATGGAAAAATGGGATAATGAAAATGGAAAGGAAAATAAAAAGAAATGGGAAAATAAAGGAAAATGGAAATGAAAGTGAAAGGAATAAGGAAAAATGGTTAAGTGTGGAAAATGGTAAGGGGAATATGAAAGTAATGAAACAATGGGAAAAATGACTAAGTATAAAATGAGAGAATGAATAGAGGTTGTTATAACCCTATAATTATAGGATCACCTGGTGATTAGAATCTCTTCCTCTTTTTGTGTTATATTGTAAATAATATTTTATTCTGCAAATGATTTACACAAGAAATGAAAAACAAAAGAAAGAAAAAGAAAAACAAATCAAAAGAGGGTATAAAAATAAAATACAAAAAGATAAAACCCCATAGAATAAATTTGGTTTGATTCATATTGTCTAACCATAATCAAACTATTTAAATTTACGCAGATAAGTTAGTGAATAAATTTGGCTAAACAGTCTAACTTAGCCAAATTAGATAGGTTAGTGAATAAGTTTGACCAAACAGCCTAAGCTTGGTCAAATGTCTTAGGTTAGAGTCATTTTTTACCCAACAGTTTAAGCTGAGTTGATGTGCTAGGTAACTAGATTAGGAACTAGGTTAGCGTGTTTTATTTCAATAAAAATTTGCTAAAGGTTGATTAAATTCCTTTAGTTTGAATTAAATTGATGTGATTTTGACCCCTTGGTGAAAAAATTGAAAAAGGGGAGCTAGCAAAGACCCACAATATGTTTTTATCCTAAGTCTAACAGGATTTGACAACTTTGCCATGTTGTGGCTAAAGAGCGCACATTTCTCAGCGGTCGATCTAGGCGTGCTCATATCAGCACTCAACATTAAATATCAGACCCCACCCCCCTCCCGACCTTCTTCCTTTAACGATGGGGGGGCGGGGGTCCGAGTTAGTGGTTTTCCTGGCATGGGCCCCACATAACGTGTCACCTCCATATTTACTCGGACCCCCCTCACTCATTTCTACTTACCACCTACCCCCCTCCGATAAACTACCAAACCACTCATCAATACCATCACTGCACTCCACTACCCTGTCAACACGTCACACTCCACTCACCTATCACATGTCACATCCTATCCCCCCATTGGCCATTCAATATCCTCCATGTCACATCCCATCCATCCGTTGGCCAATCAATGCCTCTCCCCGTGACTGTTACCCATCCAACTCACCACCCACTCCATAACGGACACCTCCCCTACACCATTTAACCTCGTTCTTTTGTCATTCCCGCACTATTCACCGATCCAGACCCAGTCGACACAACCGTTTTTTTGTTGGCAAGCTAACCTCCACCATATACACCGTTGAAAAGTTCCATTAAACATGTTAATCACAGACCACACATGCTTCCATTTTAAGATCTTCGTTTGATTAAGGTGCCTAAATATAAATCCACAGAAACAGAAGAATATCCTTTCCTTCCTCCCCCCGTCGACCTGGATCACGTCCCCCTGGTCGATAAAGACTATCGAATTGCAAAGCTGAAGTGTGAATTTGATTTCTTTGAATTACACTTCTGGATCAAAGATATATTCTTAGACCAGAGTGACGATATCTTACTTTGTGAATCCAATCTCCCACTATACATGTTTCCCCATACCTACCATTTCCCTGAATTCGCGCTAAAGTGCCAAGCTCACTACCTTCCTAGCCAAAGGGACATTATGTCTTTGTCTGGTGAAACTTTGTTCACCATCTCCCCTGAAACAATAAATCAAATGCTACAGATACCCAAAACCAATTCGGTCAGCCCCTTCTCTATTGAAATTATGACTGAGCTCTATCAAAAATTATCCTTCCCTCAAAGAGTTCAATTTTTTGAAATATTCCTACCTGAAGACGCACAATTTCCTAAAAATAATCCCCCATATCCTTCTTCCATCTTCCTTGTCAAAGGAAACAAAATCATTTCCTCCCTATGTTTCCTGCCAGGATACTATTCGGATGAGTGGGTAGATGAACCCATCCTGGGTTTCCTGACCATCTTTTCCACTAAAGAGAAAGCTATAGTCCAGTTTGACTATAGCCAGTTTCTGGCTGACAACATCCATGAAAATCTTTTCAAGTTCTCCACAGAAGGAATGTTATGGTACTCCTCAGTACTGGTATATCTTTTCCTTTTCTTTCAGGTAGACAAATTCTCCTTCACCCTCCAGAACTTGGATCAAGATGTAAATCCTCAATCAGTGACCTCTTGGAAATCAATAGAGAGGAAGAAATCATCTGAATTCAGCTTCAAACAGTTCATCGATGAGTTTTACCATCCAGTGGTGTGCAATCTCAACATCGGAATGGAACCCAGGATAAATGAGGAGGTCCAAAGAATCCTTCACCTATCAGACTTAGCCAAAACAGGTGACTGGTATCTTCACCAAAAACATACCGAAATCAAATCATATGGATGTAAACTAGCTCCATACAAGCTACCAAAGTACTTGCCTGGCATAATATTTTCCTTGGAATACATCAGACAGATGATCAACTCTGATGATATTCACTTTGTGGCATTCAAGAAAAAACAGTAGCTCATGATCGAAGGCCAAATTGGTTCTTTCATATGCAACTGCAGAGTTATAGGGGAAGAAGCCAATAATATTTTAAAGGAAATGAATTTCAGCCTAAGCTTCCCATGGCACTATGACCCCTGTGGCATTATAGCATAAACCAAGTTTAAAAATAAAATCTCTCCTTATGCTCATATGTTGAAACCAGAGATAGAAAAGTTCATGAATCAAAGAGACTGGCAAGTAAATACACTGTTGGATATAGAAGAGCAACCTTCACCTTCCAATATTTCACATACCAGCACTCCACATGTACAAGAAGAGAAGAGATCCAGGAAGGAAATCTCTCCTTCAATCACAGAGGTGTCAACCAAAGACTTCCAAGTCTACAAGAAGAGGACCAATACTAGTCACACACTAGACAGACTTAGAGAAGAAGAAACACGATCCACTATAGTTATGGAGGGACCACATTCATCATTTATCTCAGGAAGCCAACACATAGTTTCCACTTCCTCATCCAAGAATAAAGCAGATACTACACTATCAGTTGAGTCTTCACAGGAGCCCATAGGACTTAATATCTTTGATAAATATAAAATGATCAAATAGAGAAATGAACTTTTGACCAGTAGCACATATGCCCAGTTCTGGAAGCAGACATCCACAGCTCAGCACATATTGTTGTTTGCCTTCGACACAGAAAAGGGAAGAATACACATGGAATTATTATAGACGTAGGTCCCTGACCCCAATACCACTTCTAATTACAAGAAAGATTCATTCGAGTTTGATGTCAGGGAGGTCCATCCAGCAGATCAAATGGATATGCATACAAAAATTGGGGAGATGATTTTCTCCACCCTGACAAACACTTCACCAACTACCTAGAAGTTGCAGGTATCTTTGAACAATGTCTAATCCCAACTGAAGCTATAAAATATATCATCATTAGCCAAGGATAATAATATCAAATCCCTAGAGGAGTTGGTACTAAATATCGGCTATGATCCATCCAATGTCAAAGCAGCTGAGGAACTAATAAAGAAGAAAAATGTTGACAGAACATCTCTAAGGAAACAACTGAAACTCCCAGCCACTGAAGATTCACAAGAAATGGAAATGGCTGAGAATGAAGGCCACAAGGAGGATATGTTGAAACTGATAATGGAGAAGAATGAACAAATAAAGGAGATGGATGAAACATACAGAAGGTTACTCAAGGTTTCCATCCCTAGTCAAAAGAGGTGGGAATACCTATGTGCTTTACTTGAGTAAATGTGAGGTGGATTTTTGAGTCATCATGAGGAATAAATTCAAGTCAAAGTGATGAATCACCAACTACTTCCCCCAGAATCAGTACCAAGGATTCGAACAGACCATCAGCATTCCTACAATTTTGTAATTTGTATTATAGTTAGTTAGATTTTTCTCCACAATATCATGATCATTAATGATAGGATCAGATGTAATTTTTGTATAAATACTTTTGACTTCAAAGTATTGAGGGTTGATTTTTGCGCCCAAGGAGCTATCTGTGTAATTTTTTCAAAAGGATTGGCCAGTAATTAAAAGGCTATTCACAGGATTCTTACATTTGATCGTTGGTGATGTTATCTTTCTCTGTTAATGTTTATATTACTATGTAATCATTATTTTTTATGTTTCTAATCATTAAAAGGAAGTTAATCAACAGAATTTGTATCGAGCACTCTGTTTCTGGTTTTTTTAGTGATCTACATGTTGTTCATCTGATATTAATTAAGGAAATTCTTAATTGCTTCTTTGCTTGGTTGACTTTCTCACATGTTCTATCTTTTCATCCCTTTTAGTTCTAATAGATCCAGTGGTTTTATTATCTCTCCCTGTGAAGGAACCTCATAAAAATTGTATCAAATCCTAATCTTTAATTTTGGCCCCATAGCCAAATGGAAGTTCAATGCAAATTCTTCGGCCAATCTTTATAAACAAACAAACCCAGATTATTTTAACTAGCCTAATATCTTAAACTCAAACATATCTAAATCCTACAGAGAGATCCCTCTCTGAAACTGGCAGGGCTAGATCCCAGTTTCGAAAGTGGTTTTGGTAAGCTACCTCTGTTAATTTCTTCTACCCTTGACACCCTCTGGGAATTACAGAGTGCTAACATAGTGACAACCATATTGGGGAATGAAAAAAAAATTTATCTTTACGATTTATCTTCCCTAGATAAAGAAAACTTTATTTCTGAACAATCAAAGATCTAGCTTTCAAGAGATAAATGTTCAGAGGTTGTTGAAAATTGTACGTATTAATTTAGGTTTCTTAAATTTTAAAGTTTTGGCTCCAAAAATAATTCACACTAGATCTCATCCTAATCCAGAACCTGTAACAATAGTAGATAATTCAGAAAGATTAATCAGAAAAAGAAACACAGCAAAAGGTCATGGGAGTAGCAGTCTTCTTCTCAGGGCCACCTCTCTTCCAGAGAAACTTGTCACAATCCAGGACATTGAATTTGACCTACCTTTTGAGCATAGCCTTTTCATAACCAAATCTGATAGTTTTGTGGACGATATAGTACTAGATCAAACCATCCTCCAACCTAGAACCCATGAAAGACTCTCTCCTGGAAAAAAAAATTGATCAACGGATCCTTCAAGAGTTTGAGAAACTACAAGATCTAGCATCAAATATTGACCAAGCCTTGTATAAAGCTCATTTTCAACAGTCTGTTGAGATTTCTGCTATTTCTATTGCTGCAGCTTCTGTCAATCCTCAAGCATCTTAGTCTATACCTCCAAGCCTTGTTTCCTTCTTCTATCACTTCTCCACCGATTATACAAGATATCATTCATCCTCCTCCACCAATCATGGCAGGGAGATATTCTCCCCTGGTGTTAGTTTCTCCCTTACACAACATTCCCCAGGAGTATCAATCTAGGATTCCTCAGTTTGATGGTACTGAAGCCCTTAATGCACAACAATATGTGGATAAAATGAATGATTTCTTTGATTTTCCGGAAGTTGACGAGGCAAATGTCCAAATGATGCTCTTTGCACAAAGTTTAAATAGCGAGGTCAAAAAATGGTTTAAATAATTACGTGTTGCTAGCATTGCTGATACTGTTTCTTTTCACCAAACTTTTCTCAACATATGGGAGGTAAAGAAAAACCCTCTATAAATTTTATCTGAATATGAAAATATCAAAAGAAACGAAGTGGAAACGGTACAAGACTATTGCATTCATTTTAATAATATCTATAATGCAATTCCTGCTGACATCAAACCTCCTCAAGTCTTGGCCTTGATCAAGCTCCCCGATGGTTTTGATCCTGATATGTCCTACCAACTGAGAGAAATAAATTCGGCCACTCTGGAAGATATGCATAAGAGTTTTGTAAGTGTTGAAGAAAATATGTTGGCTAGGAGAGACAGACAGAGAAATGAAATGAGAGTTACAATTAAAGAGGAACCTTCCACCTCTACTTAAGATGCCAGAATTGATTCTTTGGTCAGAACTATGGGGAGATTATTGGAAAGACTAGAAATCGGTGATAGAAACCCACCTAGAGAGAATCAACCTTCTCCTCAGATTTGAAATCCCAATTTCAGAAGAAATCCTCCCCAGATCAGATAAAGAGAGCCCAACAACCAAAGGGAACAGAGAGGTCCTGATCAGCAGATTAGGCGACCTCTTCAAGAAAACTATGTTGATGAATGGGAAGAGGTAATTGAGGAGTTAGATTACATTCACATAAATCTCATGGGGTTTAATGACAACGATTCCATCTTTCTTACTCAAGAAGAACATGAACTTTTTCTCCTTTCACAGACCAAAGTAGATGCGGAAGAATCATAACAACAAGCCTTCTAAAATGGAATAATGGAAGTCCACAGACAATACAACATAAGGAGTAAAAAGTATAATGACAACCAAAATAAGAAATCTTCTTAAACTAAGAAATCTTCTGATACTCTTCCTAATAAAGTTCCTTAAAAGAAGAACTCAGAGGCCCCTGCAAAAGGACCTCTCAAATATTTACCAAGAACATCTCAAACTAAGGTTGCATCCACAAGTCAGCCCAGTACTAATGCACATAAAAATGTGACTAATAAATCATATTTTCAGAGTCAAAGTAGAACTTCTACTACATTCAGTCTGGAAAGTGAATTGGCCAAACTGAAAATACCTATTCCTCTGATAGAATTGATGATTAAAAATGCTTACGGATCACAAGTGATCAAATCATTGAACATAGAACCAGGAGTAGGTACAAAAACTGTGAACATTTTTTATGATCAACCAGAGTTGTTTTTTGGTCCTGAGGTAGAGGGACAAAATGACAATGGTTGTGTTCCTCCTTTTTACATCAGTTTGAATATTCATGATAAGACATTACACAATGCCATGCTAGATTATGGCACTTCTCACAATATTATGCCCAAGGCTATGATAGAGAAACTAGGGCTTGATATCACTAGGTCTTACAAGGATTTATACTCCTTTGATTCAAGCAAAGTCAAATTCATAGGTTTGATCAAAGAATTGTGTAATACCTTGGCACAAATCCGAACTAAAAACATGGTAATGGATATTGTTGTTGTAGATATTCTTCCAAAGTATGGCATGTTATTATCTCAATCATGGGGTGCCAAGATAAAGGGTACCTTACAACTAGACATGTCTTATGCCACCATTCCTGTATTTGGGCAACAGAGAAGATTGTACAGGGAGAATCTGATGAAATACATGGTCTACAGTCAAGAGAAACCCCATAACTATCCTTTGTACTTTGTTCATTCTAATCTGGACTCCTTCATTTTGTATAATGATGGTGAAATGGAAAGCCAAATTGCACATTTGGAAGATGATGTGTGTAACCTGGAGGAAAGTAAAGAAACCCCTACTGAAGGAAAAACAACCCCTGAGGAAGGAAAAGAAATCCCTAAGGAAAGTAAAACAGTGACAATACAAATGGATGAACCAGTAGAACCTCTCTGGATTTTAGATTTTGATGGAGCTGTCAGTAAAGAGGGGTCTGGAGCTGGAGTGTGGGTGCATAATCATAAAACAAGGTATTCATAAATTCATTCTTACAAATTAAATTTCTAGGGCACTAATAACATAGTTGAGTATGAAGCATTGATGCTTGGCCTGAAATTGTTGAAGAAGCTTGGTGCCAAAAGAATTGCGGTAAGAGGTGATTCTAAACTTATCATTAAGAAGATCAAAGGTGAGTACCAAACACCCCAGACTCAGAGCTTACAGAAATGTTGTTTTAGATTTTTTACAATGTTTTACTGAATATGACTTGCAGCTGATTCCTAGAGGCCAAAATATATTTGTTGATGGACTGGCTAGTTCAGCAGCCACCTATAAAATACCGTTTCACCCAAATCGCCAATACATAGTGGAGGTGAAATTCAGACCTATTGTCCTGTACAATATTAGGTACTGGAAAGTGTTTGGTAATGGTGAACAGATTGATGATTTCTTGCACTCTAAAAATGAATTTGAGTGTGAAATCATTGATGTAGATAATGATAATGATACTGCAAATAAATTAGATTCAGAAGAAATAGATAAAAATGAAGAAAATACAGATTTATTGCAATTAAAATATAACATCCTGCCTAGAGGGTTAGTCCCACTTGAAGAACTATTTGATTTCAATGACGTAGCAAAAAAACCTAAAATGGAACCTGTTGGTAAAGATGTTGACGAATGTAACATAGGAATAGATAAGGAACCTAAAATGATTAAATTATATGAATCTCTACCCCCTGAGAAAAAACATAAATATATTCCCCGGATGGGGTGACACATGGTAATGGCGAGGTACGTGGCGATGAGGTGAGGGAGGCCATTTATATCGGATCTCACCACACATTCTGCAATTGATGAAGTGCACTTTCTCTGTCCGCCTCTGCTCTCCGATGAGGCCTTGCACGAGCGATCATTGTTCGGTTAGCCAAAGCATTAAGATCTGGGCTTTAATGGCTCTAACCACGATTTATTACCCTAACTGCCTTACCGGAAGTTCTATTGTTCCCTCGAAGCCTCCCGAACAGCGGGGTTGCTGCAACGTTCTCTGCGTGTTGGCACTGAACTTTGCTCTTGCCATGCCGAGGGCGAGAGGGAGGCCCCGTAGGGGAGCCGACTGGTATGCAGCCGACTCCAGAAGGAAGAGACACCGGAATTTTAAACGAGCTGTGACCATATCCAGGCAGAGGCGACATCGAGCGATTACAGCAGCGAGCTCACCCCCCAGAACCATTGTGGAAGAAGATTTGAGCATTAAGCTCCCACCGGAATTCTCGGAGAGCAAGATGTTCACTGTCCCCAACAATTGGGACCCCCCGACTTGTTTTGTTGACTCAGAGGCACTGCTCTGCTCGGAAAACACCTTAGGCCCCTGTGCAGCACCATGTTTGATTGAGGAGGAGCCACAGGAAGAAACCACGGAATTGTAGGGAAACAAGGAACCGCTGGGACGACTGGAAATGGATGACAAGCCACAGAATCCAGCCTTGCCACCTCTCCTGCACCTGGAGCATCTACAGTTAATATTTGAGGTACGAAGCCTGGTCGACGATCAGATTTTCCAAGCATTCTGCGTTAGCCAATGCCTGGACATGCTCTATGCGGCCTATTCCAGCGCCACCCCTAAGCACCAATGCCCAACTTGTGCATAGCCGTATGTCATTCCATCCAGCGAGGGAGAAGCGAAGGACGCTCACGAGAACGCCGGACAATAGGTCTTTCTATCTGCATGTTTTTCTATTTTTCTTCTGTAGTTGTTTACCAGGACTGTAGCTCTCTAGTTGATAGCTTGGATAGCACTAGAATGCTGTTAATCATGAATACACTCCTTGGTTTCCTACGGGCAGGGTGGTGCAACAATTTCCTTGTTTTTTTGCATGCTACTGAGGAAACCCAGCTGTCCTGGTTTCCTACATAGGCAGGACAGCTGGCGCCCATGTGTCATGAATACTCTTTTTCTGAAGCTATAATATAATAGGATCTGCCCTTTTATTTAAAAAAAAAAAAACATAAATATATTGAGCTATTCAAAGAATTTTTTGATGTTTTTTCTTGGAGTTATGAAGATTTGAAGTCTTATGATACCAGTATCATACAACATAAAATCCCTATAAAAGAAGAGCATAAACCTTTCAAGCTGAAACTTAGGAGAATCAACCCCAAGTTAATGCCCGTAATTGAAAAGGAAATCAAGAAAATGTATGATGTTGAAATCATTGTCCCTCTAAGGTTTTCAAAATGGCTTTCTAATCTAGTTCCTACCAGGAAAAAGAGTGGAGAAATCAAGCTCTGCATTGATTTTAGAAACCTAAACAAAGTTTCTCTTAAAGACAACTATCCTCTGCCTAAGATGGATCATATCCTGCAAAAGGTAGTTGGAACCAGTAGGATATCTTTGCTAGATGGTTTTTCTGTCTACAACCAAGTTCTTGTCCACCCCGATGACCAAGAGAAAATAGCATTCACTACACCCTGGGGCACTTTCATGTATGTGAAAATGCCCTTTGGTTTAATGAATGTTGGTGCCACATTCCAAAGAGAAATGGACATTGCCTTTGTGGATGAACTTGGGAGATTTATTGTCATATACTTGGATGATGTAACTGTCTATTCAAAAACTTATGAAGAACACCTATGACACCTCAGAAGAGTTTTTGAAAAGTGTAGAAAGTTTGGAATCTCACTAAATCCCAAGAAAAATTTGTTTGTATTAGAAGAGGGAAAACTGCTAGGACACATTATATCAAAATATGGGATCAAGATAGATCCTAGCAGAATTGAAGACATACAGAAGTTAGAACATCTGAGAAACATTAAGGAATTGCAGTCCTTCATAGTAAAAATAATTTCTCTGAGAAGATTCATACCTAATTTGGCAGAACTCCTCAGAAACATAACAAACATGCTTAAAAAAAATATATATATATATATATATATAAAGTGGAACATAGAAGATAAACAGTATTTTGATCAAGTGAAATTGGCATTGACACAGGCCCATGTACTAATCAGTCCTGATTATACCAAATATTTCTATTTATTGTCTTTTTCTTCTCAACATACCATTGCAGCAGTTCTTTTGCAGAAAAGCAGTGACGGTTATGAATATCCTATAGCATTTTTCAGAAAATCATTGAGAGATGTTGCATTGAACAACAACATCATGGAGAAACAAGATTTTTCTTTGGTAAAATCAATTAAATATTTCAGAGTTTATATTCTTCATTCACATAGCATTGCTTATGTTCCTAATGCAGTGGTGAAGGACATTCTAACTCAGGATAACCCAGATGGTAGAAGAGAGAAATGGATTGTTGTAATCCTTGAGTATGATATAGAAATCAAACCAACCAAACTGATCAAGGGTCAAGGTTTATCCAAACTGATGGTTGAATCAAATTTTCATGTTTTAGATATAAAATTTCTAGCTGCAGTTGATGAACAGGGAGAGCAGGTGACTCCACATGTCAAAGAGGTATTCTCAAATTCTCCATGGTACGCAGACCTTATCTTTGTCCTGCATCATTTATAAGCTCCTCCTGGATTGACAAAGACTAAAGCTAGATTATTAAAACCTAAATCTTTGAAATATTGCATTCTGAATGGAAATATTTACTGGAAAGATGTTGGAGGCATTTTACTAAATTTTTTATTAAAATATGAAGCTGACAAATCCTTGCAGTAATTCTATGGAAGGGATTGTGGCGGACATTTAAATTAGAATACTATTGCTAACAAGATTCTTAGAGTTGGTTTCTACTATCCTACCCTGTTTACAGATGTCCATAGAAAGGTAACCTCATGTCACAAGTGCGAGATATTTGAAGGAAAAAGGAAACTTTTTCCTTTTCCATTGAAACCTATTTCAGTTGAAGATTCATTCCAGTAGTGGGGTTTAGATTTTATTGGGGAGATTCACCCACCTTCTTCAGGCCATCATAAGTGGATCCTTACAACTACTGACTACTTCACCAAGTGGATCGAAGCTGTACCCTCCAAGAAATCCACTGATGTTGTGATTATAAAATTCTTGGAAACTAATATTCTCCCTCATTTTGGATTCACTAGGAAGATTATCACTGATAATGAAACATCTTTCAGATCAAAAAATATGACATAATTTTGCAACAAGTGTCAGATTACTTTGGGACACTCTACAGCCTATTACCCTCAGGGAAATGGGTTAGCAGAGTCTTCTAATAAGAGTTTGGTAAATATTATCAAGAATATGTTGCAGGAAAATAAGAAATATTGGCACAGCAAGTTGGTTCATGCTCTTTGGGCAGACCGGCTGACTACAAAAAGATCAATTGGTATGTCTCCTTACCAGTTGGTGTATGGAACATATGTTATTTTTCTTACCTCTTTGGATGTCCCTGTTATGAATTTGTTACAAGAAGTACAGGTAGATCTTAATGACATCCAAAGGAGTATCAATCAGATGATATTGTTGCAACAGTCCAAGGAAGATGTTTATAACCAGACTCAGGTAATTCAAGAGAGCATCAAGAAAATCTATGATAGGAGAGTCAAGAATGAGGATTTAAAATAGGGTGATATGATATTGAAGTGGGATTCAAGAAATTAAGACAAGGGAAAGTATGGAAAGTTTGACAATTTGTGGAAAGGCCCTTTCATAATCCAATCTTATAGAGGAAACAATGCATTTCTACTCAAGGGCTCAGATGGAGTAGACCTACCAGGAGGACCTATCAATGGCAGAATGCTCAAACATTATGTTCCACCAGAATGAAGATTTTTAGTCACTCATTTGATTGTACAAACCACCTTTACTTTTATGTCATGTGTGGGTGATTTTTATCAGATGATTAAAGCCCGAAGAGAGGGCCCTAAGCCACTGATCAAGACCACTAGACTTACAATTAGAATAAAGAAAAACAGGTTACAGAAAAAGCACTGGAGAACAAGATTCAAGGCGACAGTTAGTTGGTTCTTGGCACCTCACAAGGAGAGCACCATCCCCAAGTGGAGACATTGTTATAACCTTATAATTAATAGGATCACCTGGTGATTAGTATCTCTTCCTCTTTTTGTGTTATATTGTAAACAATATTTTATTCTGCAAATGATTTACACAAGAAAAGAAAAAGAATGAAAAAGAAAAGAAAGAAAAGAAAAAAGAAAAAAGAAAAAGAAAGAAAAGAATAAAATCAAAAGAGGGTATAAAAAATAAAAGACAAAAAGATAAAACTCCATGGAATAAATCTGGTTTGATTCATATTCTCTAACCATGATCAAACTATTTAAATTTATGCAGATAGGTTAGTGAATAAATTTGGTTAAACAGTCTAAGCTTAGCCAAATTAGATAGGTTAGTGAATAAGTTTGACCAAACTGTCTAATCTTGGTCAAATGTCTTAGGTTAGAGTAATTTTTTACCCAACAATTTAAGTTGGGTTGATGTGCTAGGTAACTAGATTAGGAACTAGGTTAGCATGTTTTATTTCAATAAAAAAATTGCTAAAGGTTGATTAAAGACCTTCAGTTTGAATTAAATTGATGTGTTTTTTACCCCTTGGTGAAAAAATTGAAAAAGGGGAGCTAGTAAAGACCCACAATATGTTTTAATCCTAAGTCTATCAGGATTTTAAATCTTTGGCATGTTGTGGCTAAAGATCCCACATTTCTCAATGGTCGATCTAGGCACACTCAGATCAGCGGTTAGCATTAAATATCAACCCCCACCCCCGACCTTTTTGCCTTTAACGGTGGGGGGGGTCCAAGTTAGTGGTTTTCCTGGCATGGGCACCGCATAATGTGTCACCTCCATATTTAATCAGACCCCCCTCACTCATTTCCTCTTACTGCCTACCCACCCCCCCGATAAATTACCAAACCACTCATCAATACCATCACCGCACTCCTCCATCGCACTCCACTACCTTGCAGACACATCACACTCCACTCACCTGTCACATGTCACATACTATCCCCCTATTGGCCATTCAATATCCTCCACATCACATCCCATCCATCCATTGGTCAATCAATTCCTCTCCTTGTGACCATTACCCATCCAACTCACCACCCGCTCCATAATGGACACCTCCACTACACTATTTAACCACATTCTTTCTCCATTCCCGCATTGTTCACCGATCCAGACCCAGTCGACACAACCATTTTTCTGTTGGCAAGCTAACCTCCACCATATACACCATTCACAAGCGCCATTAAACCTGGTAATCACATACCATACCTGCTTTCATTTTCATATCTTCATTTGATTATGGAGCATAACTCTAAATCCACGTAAACAAAATAAAATCATTTCCTTCCTCCCCTCGTTGACCTGGATCACGTCCCCCCGGCCGATAAAGACTATCAAATTGCAGAGCCAAATTGTGAAGTTGATTTCTTCGAATTACACTTCTGGATCAAAGATATATTCCTAGACCAGAGTGACGAGATCTTACTCTGTGAATCCAATCTCCCACTATACATGTTTCCCCATACCTACCATTTCCCTTAATTCGCCCTGAAGTGCCAAGCTCACTACCTTCCCAGCCAAAGGGCCATTGTGTCTTTGTCTGGTGAAACTTTGTTCACCATCTCCCCTGAAACAATAAATCAAATGTTGCATATACCCAGAACTAATTCGTCCAGCCCCTTCTGTATTGAAATTGTGACTGAGCTCTATCAGAAACTGTCCTTCCCTCAGAGAGCTCAATTTTTTGAAATATTCCTACCTGAAGACGCATAGTTGCCTAAAAAGAATCCCCCATATCCTTCTTCCATCTTCTCAGTCAAAGGCAACCAAATCATTTCCTCCCTATGCTTCCTGCTAGGATATTATTCGGATGAGTGGGTATATGAACCCATCCTGGGTTTCATGTCCATCTTTTCCACTGAAGAGAAACCTACAGTCCAATTTGACTATAGCCAGTTTCTGGATGACAACATCCATGAACAAACTTTCAAGTTCTCCACAAAAGGAATGTTCTGGTACTTCTTAGTACTAATATATCTTTTCTTTTTCTTCCATGTAGACAAATTCTCCTTCTCCCTCTGAAGTTGGATCAAGATGGAAATCCTCAATCAGTGACCTCTTGGACATCAATAGTGAGGAAGAAATCATCTAAATTCAGCTTCAAAAAATTCATCGATGTGTTTTACCATCCAGTGGTATGCATGCTCAGCAGTATAATGGAACCTAGGATAAATGAGGAGGTCTAAATAATCCTTCACCTATTATACTTAGCCAAAATAGGTGATTGGTATCTTTACCAGAACCATACCGAAATCAGAGTCTATGGATGTGAACTAGCTCCTTACAAGCTTCCAAAGTACATGTCTGTCATAATATTTTCCTTGGAATACATCATAAAGATGATCAACTTTGATGATATTCACTTTGTGGCATTCAAGAAGAAACAACAGCTCGGGATCAAAGGCCAGATTGGTTCTTTCATATGCAACAACAAAGATGCAGGGGAAAAAGCCAATAATCATTTAAAGGAAATGAATTTCAGCCAAAGCTTCCCATGTCATTATGACCCCTATGGAATTATAGTAGAAACCAGGCTTAAAAATAAAATCTCTCCTTATGCTCATGTGCCAAAACTAGAGATAGAAAAGTTCATCAATCAAACAGACTGGAAAGTAAATACACTGCGGGAGACAGAAGAGCGGCCTTCACCTGGCAATATTTCACATACCAGCACTCCACAGGTACAAGAAGAGAAGAGAGCCAAGAAGGAAATCTCTCCTTCAATCACAGAGGTGTCAATAGAAGACTTCCAAATCTATGGGAAGAGGGCCAATACTATTCACACACTAGACAAACTTAGAGAAGAAGAAACACAATCTACTATAGTTATGGAGGGACCACATTCATCATTTTTCTCAGGCAGCCAACACATAGTGTCCACTTCCTCATCCAAGAAGCAAGCAAATACTACATTGTCAGCTGAGTCCTCACAAGAGCCCACGGGACTTAATATCTTTGATAAATATAAAATGATCAAATAGAGAAATGAACTTATGGACAGTAGCACATATGCCCAGTTCTGGAAGCAGACATCCACAGCTCAACAAATATTGTTTTCTGCCTTCAACACAGAAAAGGGAAGAATGCACATGGCATTCTTACAGGAGTAGGTCCCTCACCCCAAGACCATTTATGATTAATAGAAATCTTCATTCGAGTTTTATGTGAAGGAGGTCCATCCAACAGATCAAATGGATATGCATAGGCAAACTGGAGAGATGATTTTCTCCACCTTGACAAACACTTCACTAATTGCCTCGAAGTTGCAGGTATCTTTGAACAATGTCCAATCCCAAATGAAGGTAGAAAATATATCACCCTTAGCCAAGGATAATAATATCAAATCCCTAGAGGAGTTGGTACAAAAGATCGACTATGATCCATCCAATGTCAAAGTAGCTGAGGAACTACTGAAGAAGAAAAATGATGACATACCATCTCTAAGGAAACAATTGAAACTCCCAGCCACTGAAGATTCAAAAGAAAAGGAAATGGATGAGAATGAAGGCCACAAGGAGGATATGTTGAAACTGATAATGGAGTAGAATGCACAAATAAAGGAGATGGACGAAACATACAAAAGGCTACTCAAGGTTTCCATCCCTAGTCAAAAGAAGTGGGAAGACCTATGTGCTTTACTTGAGTAAATGTGAGGTGGATTTTTGAGTCATCATGAGGAAGAAAGTCAATTCAAAGTGATGAATCACCAACTACTTCCCCTAGAGTCAGCACCAAGGATTCGAACAGATCATTAACATTCCTATAATTTTGTAATTTGTAATCTAGTTAATTAGATTTTTCTCCACAATATCCTGATCATTAAGGACAAGATTAGATGTAATTGTTGTACAAATACTTCTAACTTCAAAGTATTGAGGGTTTATTTTTGTGCCCAAGGATTTATCTGTGTAATTTTTTCAAAAGGATCAACCAGTAATAAAAAGGTTATTCACATGATTCTTGTGTTTGATTGTTGGTGATGTTATCTTTCTTTGTTAATGTTTATCTTACTCTGTAATTATTATGTTTTATGTTTCTAATCCTTAAAAGGAATTTAATGAACAGAATTTGTATCGAGCACTCTGTTTCTGGTCTTTTAGTGATCTATATGTTGTTCATCTAATATTAATTAAAGAAATTCTTAATTGCTTCTTTGCTAGGTTGACTTTCTCACCTATTCTATCTTTTCATCCCTTTTAATTCTAATAGATCTAGTGGTTTTATTATCTCTCCCTGTGAAGGAACCTCATAAAAACTGTATCAGATCCTAATATTTAATTTTGACCCCATAGCCCAATGTAAGTTTAATGTAAATTCTTCAACCAACCTTTATAAACAAACAAACCCAAATTATTTTAACTAGCCTAATATCTTAAACTCAAACAAATCTAAATCCTACAGAGAGATCCCTCTCTAAAACTGGCAGGGCTAGATGTTAAGAACCAAATATCAATATAGCATAGAAAATCCTCAGAAAAATTACTCAACACCTTGAAAAAGAGATAATTTCAGATAATAAGCCTCTTCGAGGGGGCAACTTCCTTTTACCCCACTTAAATGTTCAAGTACAAGATGATTCAAAATGAAAATGTCTCCTTGGTATATATATAGGAGACTAGGAGGTATAATTACAACTAATGGCCTAAAGCCGACATAAATAAAATAACATTACTAATATAATATTCCCCAATTAAGGGGTAATGAGCCAATATTATGGCTTAACATGCCCCTCCCCTTGAGACAAGTGTTGTCCACAATGCTTGAGTAAATCTGGATGCTTCTATATAAAAGACTCATCTTCCCAAGTGGAATCTTCAGCCGGTAGTTTCATCCATTTAATGAGATACTCTGAAATGGATCTATTCCTTAGCTGGCGAATTCTTGTGTCATTGATGGCTTCAGGCTCCAATATGATTTTTCCTTCCTCATCAAGTTCTGGCAATATAGTTTGAACTAGGATCTTGTCGCCTATAACCTTCTTTAAGCATGAAACATGGAAAACTGGGTGTACTTGTGAAGATGCAGGCAGCTCCAATTTGTATGCCATAGTACCAATGTTTTTCAACACCTTATAAGGGCCATAGTACTTACAATAATCTTTGGGCTGCCATGTAGCTTTTGAACTATCTCCATGAATGCAGTGGAAACTGTACTAGCTTTGAAGGGATGAGAGAGTGAACAAAAGTGTGTGTACTTGGTCAGTCTATCAACAATCACCATGATGACACTCTTTCCTTCAGACTTTGGTAACCCTGTGATGATATCCATGGAAACCTCTATGGAAAAATCCCGAGTGCCCTCCTACTAGAGAGGTGTGCAATTCCAATAGTAACTTTTGTTTGAGTTGGGAGTTTTTACATAAATATAAGCAATCTTTGTACCATAGTGAATCATTTTTCCATGTAAATGTATCTAATGCACTGAAATCCTGTTGCAACCTTTGAATGAGAGTCCACACTTTTTTGTCATTATTCCATTCATCCCTTGCTTCTATTATCCAATCGGGCTGGATGATCGAGATAGCACAGAGAATTGCCTCAACATATTCATCCTTTCTTGAGAGTGCATTTGCCACAACATTTTGCTTCCCCTTTTTATAGACGATTTCAAAATCATAACCCAACAAATATTTTGCTTCCCTTTTTTAAGTAGATCTATTTCAAAATCATAACCCAACATCTTGTTACCCATTTTTGTTGTTCTTCCTAAGATAGTCTTTATTCCAAGAAGTATTTAAGACTATCATGATCTGTTTTGACCTTTGAAATGCCTACCTATTAGTAAGGACGCAATTTCTTCTTCAATGCATATAGTATTTCCATCATTTCCTTCATAAATGTGTTTGTGTAAGTAATTTCCCTTTGAGTGTATATCGACTTTTCAAAAGCCAATGGCCTTCCTCTGCATTAGGGACAACACCAATTCCATTTCCCCGAGGCATCACATTCCACAATAAAGGTTTTTGAAGTTTGGAGTGGTCAAAACAAGATCTTTACACATCACCCTTGGTTGTTCAAAAGCTGCTTATTGCCTCTAGAGTCCATGAAAAATGCATCCTTCTTAGTGTCGTTAAAGGTGCTACTATTCTTCCATAGTTCTCAACAAACTGTCAGAATCTCACAAACCCAAAATCCTCTGTTAAGATTGATCTAATGTTTTTGGGAATCGGCCAATCCATCATGGCCTTAATCTTGTTGTATTCACTTGACACCTTCATGAGATACAATATGACTCAAATACTCTTACCTCCTTTACCAAAGAAACATTTGGATGGTTTGGCATATAGTTGTTTCTCCTTTAGTAGTTGTAGCACCTGTCAACATGCTCCACATGATCCTCCCAAGACTTGTTATAGATTAGTATATCATCAAAAAATACTAACACAAATTTTCGAAGAAGGGCTTTGAAAAAATGGAATTCATCAATCCTTGGAATGTGGAAGGTGCATTTGTAAGCAATAAAAGGCATGACCAAAATTACAATGGCTCCTCTGTCTGAATGTTTTTTAGATATATTCTTCTCCTTCATTCTAATCATTGATACCCCTAACTTAAGATCCAATTTTAGAAATAGATCGGCTTCCATGTAGTTCATCTAACAATTCATCAATGATGGGAATGGGAACTTATCTTAATAGTGATCTTGTTGAGCTTCTATAATCTGGACACATACTATGAGCTATCTTCTTGGAATACCATTATCACTGGGTGTAAGAACTTGGTTAGCCCCATTAATGCCATCCTCTAACATTTCTTCAAAAATGCACTCAATTTCACTCTTTCTCTCAAGTATATGGTATCTGTAGATGATTCCATTAGGAGGAACACTTCCCAGAATTAGGTGAATTTCATGATCATTATTTCAAGTGGGTGGAAGACCTTGGGAATATTCTCAACATTTGGAATGCTTATCAATAATCTTTTGGAAATCTTGAGGAATAGTGATGGCTTAGATGTTTGAACATCTAAGGAGCATAGTTGTACAATGCCTTGATGCCTTTTTCAATATTTTGTCATGTCGCTAGAGATTATCACCTTACCAGTTTTCCCCAGGATAATTTTTAACTCAATTTTCCTTCCAATGAAAAATTTCATGAAAAGTTCTGAAAATTAAAAGCCATTGTTCCTAATGATTGTAACCATTGGATTCCTAGTAATAACATCCACTCCACCCATGGGTATTGCAATCATTGGACTATTCACACATATTCCCCCATAGTAAGATTGATCTTATTTCATTTTCCAGCAATTGATAGTTCCTCCATCCGCAATCATTACTTGAAACTCGATACGTGGATATACAAAAGCAATTGAGATCTTGGCTAATTTATAGTGAATGAAATTATGAGTACCTTTTAACTTCACTAGGACTATTACCTTTTTTCTTTTTGATGTATCCTTTGATCTCAGGGTTTGAGGGAGTGCTAATTCCAACCAATGCATTACACCATATTGTGGGAGTCAACTCTTCGTGATGAAATTTCTTCTATGTTTTATTCTGGGATGGTTCTTGTTCTTCTTCCTCACAATCTATGTAGAATAATTCTATTCTCACCACACATTTATGTCCCTACTGTACTTGTTGTCACAATTAAAGCATAAACTCTTTTGTTTTCTTTCCTCCAATTGTTGAGGTGTCAACCTTGTAGGTTGAGGTGTTTTTAGAAGAAGGAGCATTGTTCTCTATAGATGTTAGGATTGGTCCTTCTAGTAGCCATAGCCATATTTTATTTTCTCAACATTTATTGCCACCTTAAATGCATTCTCCAGTCGATTTTGAGTTCCCAAGGTGAACCTCATGTTGAATGTTATCCTTTTAAAGTTCCTATGAATACATCAATCAAGTGCTCATATCCGAATATCGGGTTACCTTTATATTCAATCTTGAAGTTCTCAATGTGCTCTGTAACATAATCCTTTTGCTTGATATTTATCAATTGGCTAAAGAAGGTATTGCCTTGTATGCTCATAGTGTTCTATCATTTCTTCCAAGTGAAAATTGTCCAAGTGATGAGTGATTTGTGAGAACAGTCATCGATACCATACAAATTGATTAGGTTCTAAAATATAAAGAAGCAATTTGTACCCTTTGGATGTAGCACAGGAGATCAAATAATTGCTCCATCCGGTATCCATGTGATTGGGTCCTTGCCATCAAACTTCCTCATATCAATCTTAGGAACGGTTGGTCTTCAAACCAAAGTTGGAGTTTCTTCCATTCTTGATTCACCTTTCCTTGTGTCCTCATCATGAATTTCATGGGATGCATTTTCACTTTCAGGTGTCTTCTCTGTTATGAAATTTTTCAATACTTCCATGATCTCCCCTTTTAAACCCTCCATCATCTCTTATAGTTCATCTTTTGTTACTATATTCTTTTGTAAATCATGTATGTCCCTACACATTTCTTCACCTTCATCAAGAGTCCAAGTAGGATTTTCTGGAGGCTTATTTGGTGTAGAAGTTCCCTTTTTTGGTGGCATGTTGGCCAAGTATCACTTTTGAACCTTGATTTCGAGGTGGTTTTGCTAGACAATATTTCTTCTATTGTATCTCCCAAGTTTCGGCCCTTTTGGGTATGAAACTTTCTTTTATGTAGTTCTCTGATATTTCTTCTCTGCAATGCCATAGGTCTGATCAAAATTGGATGTGCCGAGTGGAAATTTTGGTAACTTCCCCACAACTTGCCGATTTTTGGCCTTTCCAAGAGATCTCACTTGTATAGCGTTCCCCACACAAAATAATTGATATAAAATTATGAAACTCGCACCAGAAATACTACATACTGTCCACGATCCAATGAAACTAGTCCCACTCAATTTGGATACTCTAGGAATAAGTTATGATTGTTTTACCTGGAACACCTTCTTGAGACTAGTCAATAGGACTAGTCAGATATCCTATCTCACACAGGGTGTATCTACACATTTAAGATGACCCAGAAGCTAAAAATTTTACCACATATACCTTACTAATTTATGTAAATATCCTCCAGATTTCAGGGTCTGAAACTTTACGGAAAAGTTTTTATAGTGAAAATTATGCAATGACTCAGTTCAGGATGATTCAAGAACCCTATCTTGTACAGGTTGTATCTCCAAAAGTATAAGGCCTCAAGAGATAAATGTTTAACCCAATGTACCTTGATCCATCTACTAAATATCCTCCAATTCGTTCCTTCTAAAATGTTGTAGAAAAATAGGTATAGAGAAAATGCCAAGGTGTCTCAGATGTAGCAGCAAAACCCCAAGACCTTGAGCTCTGATACCATATGTTAAGAAGCAAATATCAATATAGCATAGAAAATCCTCAGAAAAAGTTCTCAACGCCTTGAAAAAGAGATAATTTCATATAATAAGCCTCTTCGAGGGGGTAACCTCCTTTTACCCCACTTAAATGTTCAAGTACAAGATGAATCAAAATGAAAATGTCTCCTTGGTATATATAGGAGACTAGGAGGTATAATTACAACTAATGGCCTAAAGCCGACATAAA
>SNQJ01S0060748.1:12517-26439 GCA_010110895.2 Picea sitchensis | reverse complement strand
GAAAATGTCTCCTTGGTATATATAGGAGACTAGGAGGTATAATTACAACTAATGGCCTAAAGCCGACATAAATAAAATAACATTACTAATATAATATGCCCCAATTAAGGGGTAATGAGCCAATATTAGGGCTTAACACTAGATCCCAGTTTCGAAAGTGGTTTTGGTAATTTACCTCTGTTAATTTCTTCTTCCCTTGACAACCTTTGGGAATTACAGAGTGCTAACAGAAGTGAAGGGAAAAGAGAGGAGAGAACATGTCACTTAGAACATAAGTAATTTCTTCTTGTAACACCTCCATTGGACTTCTGGACATAAGTATGTGTATCTTTTTCATGGAGACTCTGATTTTGATTCCACGAAATGCATGGTGAAGTTGATACCGAGGGATATGCAATGAACATATAATAGTTCAAAAATATTCATCTTCCAATATCATTTTTTTATTATTACAGGAGCAGGAACATACAGGTGACCAAATTTTGGCCAACAATTAGCTCCAACTGCGGGATAGTGACTCCTTATGGGTTGTTGAGAACACCATAATATCAAGACCAACTACCTTCTCCACTTGGTTTTGGAGTCATCTTCAAAACGAATTCTTGCAATTCTTCTTATTTCATGGAGTTACCTTCAAGTTTGATTTCCTTATTATGCACAACTGAACTAAAGAAACAAAATATATACATGCATGATCTACCTACCCTAACTTGCATGAAAGAAAGGGGAACCTTAGGTATAGGTAGATTTCCAATGGATCCATTTCAACATATTTCCACATTCAAGATTATTGTTTCATTAGCAATGTCTTGGCAATGTTCTTCTTCTATGCAATGGCTATCTTCTTTATTCTCAAAATTGTTTTCTTCTACCAATTCTTCTTTATTTTGGATGAATTGTTCTTGCATATTCGATGGAGAATTTTTAATTTCTTCCTCATATGGAGTAAATGAGATGTTAATATCCTTTTCCTTGTCTTTGGAATTCTTTCCTTCACTCTCAACAACAAGATTTGATTCAGAAAATTCTTGTGGTGTTTCATGATATTCTTCTTATGAATCATTCATTTCATCATTTTTTGTCCATGTGGGAGAGGGTATATGGGAAACAATATTTAAAACATCATCGAAAACGTATGAATGCACCTTTGGGATTAGCTTTTCTGCAAATGAATCCTCTAACACGTCCCAGCTAGTAATGGAGTTAGGCATTAATGAACTATATCATTCAAGAGCATCCTCTCATAGAGTTTGTAAGAATAATCTACATGTAACCTTGTCTTCAATGAGGTTGAAATCATAACAAGTACCTTTAAAATTAATCAAGTGTTTCTCTGCATCTTTTGAAGCATCCCCAAAGAATGTAGAAAAAAAATTGATAGGAATATTGGGCATTTGAAAGTCTACTTCTGGTAGATTTAAAGGGGTATTATGAAATCACGTCCTTCTTTGAGTATTTCTCCATTTTGCTAAGTCTTTCAAAGCCATTGATGGGCTTGATGAAGAATATAAAGAAGCATTATAACATGAATGAAACCCTTCATTTTGAATTTTTTCAATGGAATTGCCAGGGTCCTCATTCTCCCAAATATTTGGTGCTCCTTGTTTCTTTTTGAAATTACAAAAAAGGTGAGCCATGCTTAAAATAATCAACAATTTCTTTAATCGTCTTCTCGAAACTTTGAGCCATGGAGATTTCTAGGTTCTCAAATATCTTGAAAATAAATCGGTACACAGTATGGTCCCCAAAAATGTTGACGCTTGAATCCATTAGAACCGGAATGGAAACCTCATGAGGATGTAAATCCCCCTGTGTTTTTATAGAGGTGGTATTCTTTACTTTAATCTTTTCTTGGGACTTTAGGTCTTCAAAATATGGGACTTTGCAGAAGTCTATCGTGGTACTCAAAGAAATATAAAGATTGCAAGAAAAATAAAAGGAAATTTTTTTGTTTTCTATTTTAGAGAAAGTTCCTGAGAAATGACCAAGAATCACGCACTTCATACATTTAAAGCAAATAAAAAAAATTTCCTCACATCCATCATAGTTAAACAAAATATTTATGATCACATAAAATAAAAAAGAAGATAATATGCATGCATAAGAGAACTTTAACATAGTGGAAACATGGGAAGCTCAAATAAAGATAATGATAGATCAATCTCAAATACTTTATACTCAAAACTCATAGTTACAAAGTACAATCAAAATTGATCCCGAAATAGCTCTCTTGAAATTTCTAAAAAACATATAATCTGTTACATATTCTTTGAAATTTAAAATGTGTTTTTCCTAAGGAATGGTATTGGGGTTCTCGCGGACCATAAAGAAAATATAAACAACAATTAATCTTGTAGAAGGAGGATGATGGGCAGTAAAAGAACAACAAGACCTGGAAAGAAGAAAAATAGAAGTTATAAGACTTCGGTTAAACCTTTCTAGTCAAAGAAGTGGAGTAACTGGATGAAGGAACTGATAAAGAAATAAATATATGATCAACATAAACTTACTATGATGGTCTCTCATGTCTTCACTTGCTTGTTGGTGTCATTTTATTGTCTTCATTAACTGTTACAGGAACCATTTCAACTATTTCTTACCCTTCTCGAAATTCCCGTACAAGTTTCTTCTTGAAACATTTCCTTTAATTAATGTCTCATTAATTACTCATTAATGAATTCACATCATTAATACAAGTATATTTAAAGTGGGTACCTCTCCTTTTTTTAATAAAAGTTTTAATCAAACTTTTATTTTTTGAAATTTAATTAATTTCCCTTTAAAAGAGGATGATTGTGTTTTAATTATCTGGGAATGATAATAATTTTTTTTTCCATTTAAATAATTCCATATGTGATCTTCATAATCTTATATTTCCAATGATATAAAAATTTTCCAAATCCATCACCTAGATCTCAAGATATGAGCTCGTGAAGTTGAGCTGCCACACAGACCCATTAAAAAATGAAGCTGACTGATATTTTAATTTCTAAGAAAAATGTATCACCTTTTATCACTTGAAACCTATACCACCATCTTCTATGTCAAAATACCTTTCCAACGATATAAAGTTGGTTGGAAATGAAGGTCGAGAGCTCAAGCTATAGCCTTTGTAAGATCGTGACTCATCCACCGTCGATCAAGTTTGATTGGTAAATGTGGACCCTTGATTTAATTTCAACCCCCTTTGTTGAATTTTGACTTTTCTTCATTATTCTTATCCCACATGTATGAGAATAAAAGAGTCTTAGTGGTATGTAATGTTAAGTGTAACATACACTTGACAAGAAATAAAGAACAAAGGAGACTATGGAGCTTGGAGGATTCGACTCTTGGAAAATTGTTGAATATAATAATAATTTTTCATGTCCAATCAACCACCAATATGCTCAGTCAGCAATGATGATTCACCCAAACAAATGTTGCCACATTTCATCACTCGGTATGCCAACAATATTCCAATAAGAATCTTCTATATGTCATCCAATAAAATCATGCCATGTGTCACTTTTTGTATGTTGCCATGTGTCTCCATCAATTAGTTTTCATATGGCACCATCCATTTAAATGCCATGTGGATATATCTTATTGTTTAATAAATCTCCATGTGTGACTTGGAGATGTTCCTCATAGAACTTAGGATAGAAAAAATATTATTAAAATAATATTGTGGGATGACGGGTTTACGTGAATGCAGAGGTACGTGAGGAAATCACGACGGACCCGTGGTGATACATAGTAAGGAATGAGTGTGAAAAATTCTAAGTGTAGGTGAAGTGGAAAGGAGAGGTAAATAGTTGTAAAATATTCTAAGTCTTGAGAATTGGTCGGAAGGACTTGCATATAACATATGAAATAAACATCACCAACCCTCACCAACTCGTGAACCCGTGAACCTGCGGTAACTCATATATATTTGGCTAAGTGTTGGAGAAGTTGCATAGTAAAGAGTAGTAAAAAGAGTTGTGTGCAATATGAAGGTGGTGGAATTCAAAGTGTATTGTGAGGGTAGCAGAGATAAAACATACTCTTAAGAAATATCATCAACATGTCAACCCACGATAAGCCATATTAAATAAGACTAAGTCTGGAAAGTATATAATGGATCACGTGAAATATGGAAAATATGAAAAATGAAAAGAAATATATGGGAAATAAAAGGAATTACGTGAAATTTGGGAAAATAAAAAAGGGAAAAGGAAAGAAATGGAAAAATGGGATAATGAAAATGGAAAGGAAAATAAAAAGAAATGAGAAAATAAAGGAAAAGGGAAATGAAAGTGAACGTGGAAAGGAATAAGGAAAAATGGCTAAGTATGAAAAATGGTAAGGGGAATATGAAAGTAATGAAGCAATGGGAAAATTGACTAAGTATAAAATGAGAGAATGAATATAGATGAAGGGAAAAGAGAGAAGAGAACATGTCGCTTAGAACATTTTTCATATTTCTTCTTGTAATACCTCCATTGGACTTTTGGACATAAGTATGTGTATCTGGGTCATGGAGACTCTGATTTTAATTCTGCGAAATCCATGAAAAATATGATACCGAGGGATATGTAATGAACATATAATAGTTCAAAAATATCCATCTTCCAATATCATTTTTTTTTATTATTCCAGGAGAGGGAACATATAGGTGACCAAATTTTGGTCAACATGACTACACAAGAATAACTGCAGTTTGTTTTCTCAAGA
The DNA here is from genome assembly GCA_010110895.2 of Picea sitchensis. Classification (NCBI taxonomy): domain Eukaryota; kingdom Viridiplantae; phylum Streptophyta; class Pinopsida; order Pinales; family Pinaceae; genus Picea; species Picea sitchensis. Next base: position 21,741 of record SNQJ01S0060748.1, on the reverse strand, counting down.
AGAAATCAGAGGCATTCTAGAAGTTCAAAGGGATTGAAAGGTGAACAGTACTTCATGCTACTAGTCAATGACTACACAAGAATAACTGCAGTTTGTTTTTTCAAGAAGAAATCAGAGGCATTCGAGAAGTTCAAGACATACAAAGAGATGGTTGAAACTGAAACTGAGTTGAGAATCAAGTGTTTGAGGTCAAACAATGGAGGAGAGTTTACATCAAAAGAGTTCATGGAATTATGTATGGATCATGGGATAAATATACAATTCTCAATAGCTAGGACACCTTAGCAAAATGGATTGGTCGAAAGGAAGAACAAAATAGTATAGGAAATGGATAGAACCATGTTAATGGATTCCAGGTTGACAGATGTATTTTGGGTGCAAGCAATGCATAAAACAGAACAAAGGAATTCTCATAAAGAATAGTGAGAAGACTCCATATGACTTGTGGAAAGGAATACCATCTAATGTGAAGCACTTCATAGTATTTGGAAGCAAATGCTACATCAAAAGGGAAGACGACAGGATTGGAAAAATTGATTCTCGATTTGATAAAGGCATACTAGTTGGGTACTCAAGAAAAAGGAAATCATACAAATTCTTCAATATAAGACTCAACAGAATAGTGGAAAGCATCAATGTGATGATCGATGAGACATATGAACGAAAGATAAAAGAATAAAGCAAAGATTCAGTGGAACATAATCACAAAGAAGATTTAAAAGAAGAAGAAGAAGAAGAGGAAGAGGAAGAGGAAGAGAAGTCAAAAGCAAAGAAAGACAAGAAAATTCTTCAGGTACCTCCAAAGAAACCTAGAAGATGAGTGCAGAAGAACCACCCATCAAAAAAAATCATTCGACATAAATATGTAGGAGTTGAAACTAGGAGAAGAATACGTTCACTAGAACAACAACACCTAGTCTTGTTATTCACATTTGAGACAAGGAGTTTTGAAGAAGCCAACAAGGATGAATTTTGGATCAAAGTTATGGATGAAGAATTAGATCAGATATAAAATAATGACACTTAGGAGCTGGTTCCAAAGCTGAAGAACAAGAATATATTTGGTACAAAGTGTGTCTGCATAAACAAATTGAACGAGGATGGACATGTTACCAGGAACAAAGCAAGGTTGGTATGTAAAGGATATGCTCATATTGAAGGTATAGACTTTGAAGAGACCTTTTCCTCAATTTTCTGAATTGAAGCAATCAGACTGATTCTAGCTTATTTGTGTTCTAAGAATATTAAAGTGTATCAGATGGATGTGAAATCAACATTCCTAAACGAATATCTTGAGGAAGAAGTCTACATCGAGTAGCCTGAAGGATTTCAGTTTTCAAAGAAGGAAGATTTTGTTTGCAAGTTGAATAAGACCCTATATGCTCTCAAACAAGCCCCTAGAGCATGGTATTCAAGAATGGACAAGTACTTACATCAACAAGGATTTAGGAAAGGAAATGTAGATAACAATATCTACATAAAGGTAAATCAAGATAATATCTTGTTAATTGAAGTTTATGTTGATGATATTATTTTTGGAAGTGATGATGACAGGATGAGTCAGAAATTTTCCAAACACATGCAAAATGAGTTCGAGATGTCATTGCTTGGAGAGTTGTCCTTCTTTTTTGGACTACATATATGTCAGAGAAACAGGGGTATCTTCATCTCTCATACTAATTATATCATATAAATACTAAAAAGGTTTGGAATGGAAGATTGAAAATTAGTCAGTACTCCTATGCAGACCAGCTGCAAGTTAAGTAAGGATGATGATTCAAAGGATGTGTACCAGAGACAGTACAGATCGATGATTGGAATTTTACTCTATGTGACATCTTTTAGACCGGATGTGATGCAGGAAGTTGGAAATGTTGCAAGGTTTCAAGCACCACCAAAGGAATCACATGTTATGGAAGTGAAGAGGGTATTCAAATATCTAAAAGGTACAGAAGAATTTGGATTATGGTTTCCAAAAGGGAATGATTTATCTCTTATTTCCTACACAGATGCAGATTGGGCAGGTAACATTGATAGAAGAAGTACAAGTGGAGAATATTTCTACTTGGGTGAGTGTCTGGTATCATGGTTAAGCAAGAAATAGACATCAGTATCCTTATCTACGTCAAAATCATAGTATATTGCAGCAACAAGATGTTGTACCTAGGTATTTTGGATGAAACAAACCTTGAAGGATATACAGGTTGAATATGATGAGCCCATTCCAATACTTTTTTATAACACCAGTTCCATCAACATTTCAAAGAATCTAGTGATGCACTCCAAGATGAAACACATTATGATCAAGTTTCACTTTCTATGGGAACAGGTTGTAAACAAGAACATCGGGGTTGAGTATGTAGGGACAAAATAATAGATCATAGATATCTTCACCAAACTTCCTCCAGTGAAAGCCTTTGAGTATCTTCAACAAAAACTTGGAATAGTTTCTGCCCCACAGTGAATTTTGAATGATTTTCATATATATCATAGATTTACATAAGGAAGCACCAGTGATGAGAAAAGGGACAATTTAGATGGGGGTAGAATCCCAAAGGACAATTCAAATAGGGGGAGAATCCCAAAGGATAGTTTAGATAGGGGGAGCAGCCCCAAAGGTAATATACCCTTTGTTATTGATGTCAAAGGGGGAGAAAGTAATCAAAGGCATGGATGGAAATGAAGAGAAGGAACAGAGGCATGATTCTAGTGGGAGTGATGGTCACAGAGGGAGCATGAGAAAACTATTCCATCAGTATTGAATCAGAGTGAAGAGTATTGCCATCAATGCCAAAGGGGGAGATTGTTGATATATTGGATTGGTTTTCATTGATGTCAACCCTTGAAGCAAGTCTGGTAGAAAATTTTGGTATCCCCATAGGTGTGGTTATCGAACCCAATTTTGTATGAGGAATAATGACATGAAGATCAGTGAATTTGCATGTAAGACTAACGTATATGGATAGTACACATTGTTCCATTTCCGATGATATGTGGTACATCACATGGTTCCTCATGTTTGAGGAGATATGGCTTAGTGAAGTTGGAGGACCCTCAAGAATATTTTAGAATCCCCTAGAAGGTCAACAAATAAGTCAGTTATTCCAAAAGCTCCTAAAAAGTCATCAAGAAGTTTACTAGTCAAAGTGGTTGCAATTGGGAGTTAATTATGAGTAAAGTTGTTGAAATAAGAAAATAATTAAAAATAAATTAGTTGCAACAAGAAGTGTTGAGTTTACTAATTATGGGTAAAGTAGTTGCACCAAGAAAGTGGGTTATCCCTAAAAGAGGGAAGTTGGGTAAAACAGTTAGAAGAGGACACCTAAAGGAAGGCACTCGGAGAGTATAAATAAGAGAGCAAGAGACTCCCATTTTCACATATTGAGCACATTGAATATCTATCTTATGAAAATTTTATTGCAAGTACTCATTGATACATTTGAAGTTGTGCAAGTCTGAGGTAGAGAAGGAAGAGTGATGACAAAGTTTCACAGTTGCAAAAGAGAGAGGGGAAGTCATGAAAAACCTGGATTAGGGTCATCCCCACGGGTCAGACAATAAACATCCCATGAGGTATCCCCATGCGTTGCTTATATCTTTTCATGTGAGGCCCCGCTAGAACACCAACTTCGTCACATGAGGTAGTGTCATATTTGAGAAATGAGTCATGGTCCAGGTTACATGGGTTGAGGAGAAGCTACATGAAGTGTAGCAGTGTTCAGGTATAATAGATATATCTACATGATCAAAAGGTATGTTACATGCTTGTTTGTAGTTGGATGTTGGTGATTGTGTGAGATATGGTTATGGGAGATTGAGTATTTTCCCTGGAGGGACTATTGGTTGTATGATACATATTTTATGAGACAGATCTACATAGGTATAGTGCTGGTATATTTGTTGTTTGTAGTTGGCATACATTATTGGGAAATTTTGTTGAGGTATATATTGTATTTCTTGGTACATGTTTGAGGGTATTTTGGTTGAGGTGTGTTGTTGAATTTATTGGTACAGATTGAGGTTGCATAACAATGAAGGTTTGATTCTTGGTTGATGTGATGGTTCACTACACTTGGTTTATGATTGTTTATATGTATATGGAACATGATTAGAGAGACATAGTTGTACATGGTTTGAGCTATACACTTGTGACATTGGGTATGAGTTCAATGTGATCAGATCTAATTGGTTGATGAGATTATTGTGACAGGTTGTTGATTATAGGTTGTGATAGGTTGTTTCTACAAGTTTTGCAGTGACATATTTTACAGGGACAGATTGAAAGCGACAAAGTGACAATGGAAGTATCATTTATTTGGCACTTATATTACAGGGTGGTTGGACAAATCAAGGATAGGTGGTTGTAGCCACCTTCTAATTGTATCCAGAGAACATAGGGGGTTGTAGCCTCCTTTTGGTTAGAGCCAGAGAATCAGGGAGTTGTATTTGCGTTCAAGTTGGAGCCTGTGAAATGAGGGGATTGTATCGTCCTTCCAGTTGTAGCTGGAAAACAAGGAAGTTGGTGCTTCCTATGAATGTACTTCTTTTGACAATATAATAAAATCATTTTGTGGTTTTCTCCCGCATTGGGTTTCCACGTAAAATATTGGTGTATTGTGTATATGTGTGGTTGTTTATTGTTCACTACTTATGTATATTGCTCATATTGAATGTTATTGGTAATTTTCTCATAAAGTAAACAGTACACTTTGTGGTTAAAAAGGATTAAAAGTAATAATACTTATTCACCCTCTCCCCCCTCTCAGTATTCCAACAAATTATGTAGAATATATTGGGCAGAGATTCAATCTCTTCTTACATGCACACATCCTTGTGCTCTATATATCTTGACTTAATCTTCATTGAATTTGATGTTGAAAACACCTTAGTTCATTCTCGATAGAGACTCAACCTCTCTCAACAGTCCTACCATAAAACATCATTTATTAACCATCCAACGCCTTCAAGCTTACAGTAATTAAACACGTAGATTTTGTATGCAACATTGATACTTAGAGACTGAATAGGGAAGAAGAGAAAAAAAAATACATGGAGTCTATAATCCATCTTCCATTAAATCAAAGCACTCCTTTACATCAATTTTCTCCTACCTAACCCTATTTACTCTATATCTACTCCCACTCTGTGTTATTTTTCTCTCTCATCCACTCTCCCTTCTCCTTGATGGATTATAATACTTTTATTTAAATACACAGAGAATATCAACTACTTGAACCCTTCAAACAAATAATTTGTTATCCTATCCTTGGAAAACCCCTAATAAATTCCTCAATTTCTACTGACTTCCTAAGTATGTGCTAAAAATAGCAAATTACATGGCCATTAGGGAGACAAATCCTTTTCTTCATAAACAAAACCTATCCTTCTAGGAGTTCACATTATTATGTGGTAATAAGGAATCCAATTTCCTCTCTTAGCTTAATCTACCATTTACATACAAATTTCCATTAAGGGAACTCATTCCCTTTAGTAAATTATTAAGGCCTCCTAAAGGTGAATGAAAATTATGACTAGGAAGAGATACTCTTGCATCATAAGGTTTATGTATATCACTACCCACACCACCCAGAGAAATGGCAGTCATCAAGGTAAGGGTGTGAGCATTAGTGAACTTGCTATGGATTAACATGGAACCAGAAAGACACTTAGTATAGTGGTGCATGGAGGAATACAAACAGTACGTGGAGATATTAGAGTAGAACAATGAAGACATGGAACCCAAGGAGCAACTAGAATCAATATTGGGGAGGAAAGGCCATAGTTGGACCCCATGTCCACTTTTTTCTAGGATGGTTGGATGCTTGTGCATGGTACCATTTGGATACATTGCTTAGCATGTCTTATTATATGGCTTATTCCCATTTTTGGGGGATGAAACATGTGAAGGGGGATGGGATGTAATGTACCTAGGGAGGATGTTATATGGTACCTAGGGAGATACCTAAGGGAATAACTGTTGGTGTACATGCATAATTTTCTCTCTCCTAGAGCACACTTCATTTTCATCCCTTAATTCTAGTAATTTATCTTAGGTAAATTCCAATTTTCTAGGGACAGGACTTCTTCTTTCCTACATTATGGGGTTAGATACCATTTTTTAGGAATGAAAATGCAGTTGAGGAGTAGACCCTATTTTTTTGGAGCTAGATTACTCCACTTTGCATGTATGATCTAGTTCACTCCACTTGGCTAGTAAAATCCCATTTGGTAGTCAGTGGTTAATAAATATTCCCACTTGGTATTTGGTGGTTAATAAAATAGGCTCACCATGTTGTTAAAGGAAATAATTTAAGAATAAAGGGTAGTTGGCATAATCCCCTAGGAATACTCGTGCGAAAGTACAAATACACATGAGTATAATTGTATTGGATATGTTGGATGTATTGTTTTGTAGCAAGCATGGCTTGTGGAGTGATTCCTTCCATAAGGGGAAATTGACTGTGTTACTCTAGCTTAAGTTTCCTTCACCATATTATTTTGTTCTTTATGGTGTGAATGTTTGTTATTTCTAAATTTAAGGGATATATTTTATCTTTTATCTATCGAGGTTTACTACATAACTACTTACAAATACATTAGATTTCCATTAGTAGTCTAGGATAAATTTAATAACATCAAAAAGGTCCCATATTCTAATATTGGGTTATCTAGTTGAATGAATCCATGTGCCTAGTGGGATATTTGTGGGGATAGCATGGAACATTCCTTCATCAATATTGAGAAACTCTTTCCTCAATAGTACCCCATCCTCATCTACCTTTTCCTTTCTTCCCCCCCTCTCATGGATTCCTATGCTTTATTTCCCTTCCCCACTCTTGTGTCCCTTAGTCACATACAACAAGGCTCATGTCCCCTACTTCCTTTTATCCCCATGTCTTGGTCACATTGTTGAAGGCTTAATCCTTCCTAGAAAATTATCTCAATGCAAACCATACATATGATGACTCCTCCCTAAACAATATTAAACATCACTTATTTGATCTCTCTCCTAATTTGTCACCATTATTTGGTGGAATCATATAGCCTATATATATGGGGTCAATGTATTTATTTTTCAAATCATATAATTCATAACCTATCAAACTATTTGGAAATAAAATCATAAATATAAAAACAATGATCGCTTGTCTTAGGCAATAATCCATTTATATTTTGTTAATACCTTGAAAATTAGGTGACAACAAAAATACATGAGTGTAACTTGTGCATATTTGAAAAGAAAATAATAAATTCTATATTATAACATTTATAGCAAAATCAACCTTTCATAAAAATTACAAACAACTCACAACCAAAAACAATGACAATGGAAAAATATATTTTGAAATACATAAAATATTTTCTTGAACTTGCTAAAAAAAAACTCCAACATGGAAACACTATATACAATATGGTATACCATATGCATGTTGAAATACATGAACACAAAATGTCAATTTCTAAAAATTATTGTTTGATACAAACACTTAACATTAATTCAAATATAAGTTCATGGTATTCCCAAGAGTATCAATAGTTGCATAAATATTAAAAATTTAACGAATATTCCATTAAAATTGAGATGCATTATCATGGATTTAGAGAAGTAGTTAAGAAATCCTATTATATATTCATGGAAAGATTTTATTTTTAGGTGAAAAGTGTAAATATATAGAGAACTACTATCATAAATTAGGTTGAAAACTTTTTATTTTTAATGAAAATATGAAAACAAAATAACCTAACTTTCTTTAAAACTTTTAAATTTAGCCACATTGATGAAATTTTTCATTAAAAAAAACAATGTATGGGGTCCCTTATGTGAAATTGACACCCTCCTCCTTGAACATCTCACCCTCATTGGTCTAGTGTTGCCTTCGGTCCCCTTAGTTCTTGCATCAACTCCACGTTGATGCATGTCACCTCATTTTCTTACACTTGGTCCTTGTCTCGTGTATGTCACCTCCATGCTCACACCATCCCAAATTGTTGTATGTCATGTGGGGCTCGCATTGTTGTATGGTGCCTCCATGTCACCATTAACCTTGAATTAGTGGATGTTGCTTCCCTTGCTTAGATTACGTCCTAGACCTATGTATGTTAACTCTTACTGCTACATTTGGGGTCAAAAATGACATTGTTTCGAAATTTACAAGTCGAAATCAAGCCTTTCAATATTATCATCCTACTTTAACTTGATTTTAATTTGAGATCATTTTGTATGCCGCTATATCAATGTTTGGATTCAAGAACATTAGTATATCCACAATTAACATCACTATATCAATGTTTGGAGCCAAGAACATTTGTATATCCACAATTATTATTGTATATTTGTTGACATGTGGCTACCAGCCATGTCTCTCTAAAATGTCATTAAATTGAAGTTACTAAGAGCCATTAAACTGATGGGAAAGAACCATACACTACATTAAATTCCATTGGGATTTTTATGCTAGGTAAATTGTAATGACATCTAAAACATTGATATAGTGATGCTCAAGTAATATAAATGGCATTATTAACATTGATAAACCAATTCTAAAGTTATTAAATGAATTCTCTAACGTCCATATATTGACATTATGGGGTATATTTTTGCAATGCAACCCCCATGCCACATCTCTACAATTCTACTCTATGAAAATCACTACCAATGACATAGAGCAATGTTGCAAGTGATATTGAGTTCATGCTCAACAATGATGACGAATTATGGTCATAGTATCTCAATATCATTAAAAAATAATCAAAATCATCGAGATATTACAACCATGAATCATCACCATTTTTTGTCTTGAACTTATGATCTCAAGTAATACTATTCCAGAGAGCCAATATAGGAATACAAAGGGGAAAACACAAAAATGTGAGGTGGATATTGCATAGAAAAATGCATAGGGAAATTTTAATTTCAATGAGGCACTTATGGAGTGATTATGGAATGAAAATAGAATATAGAAATCCCAGCACACCTTTATTTAAAAACATGTTTATGCTTGCATAATTCTCTAGTTGTATCATCTAGAGAATGATCAAAGTACAAACTCTAATGTGAATAGAAGTGATTATTTTACAAAAAATCCTAAGAAACAACACCTAAGAAGCACTTGAGTTTGTACTTGGATCATTCACAATAGAGTTTTTACTTGGATCATTCTTTAGCTAACTAAACTAGAGAATGATGCAAGCACAAACATATTTGGAAATATAGGTGTGGTAAG
>SNQJ01S0060748.1:0-12507 GCA_010110895.2 Picea sitchensis | reverse complement strand
TTAGAGTGTAGAACAAATTCATTTTCATCACAAAGATATAGAAAACCACATAACAAGAATAAATTCACACATATACCAACTCATAATTTACCTTGGAAACCCAAATGGGAAATCCATCTTCGAATGGGGCTTAGTATTTTCATTTTGACAATCTCTAGTACAATGCTCTCATGGATTTCTATGTCTCTTCCATGCTTGGAAAAAATACCCTTTGAGAGTGAAATTCATGATAAAGATAGGGAGAGTTGGGGGTAAGGGGAAGGCCAATAGCAATGACCCGTCACTTCCCATTCCTCAACCTTATATCCTATTCATTTTTATTATTTCATTTAATTCTCTATTTTCCTCTCTCTCTCTCTCTCTCTCTCTCTCTCTCACACACACACACACACACACACACACACATTCATCTTTAAATTTGCATTTTGTTTTACATTGTTTATCTAACCTTCATAAATTGTTGAATTTCCTCTTACAGGTATTGAGTCTTACACCCATTCGACTATTTAGATCAATTAAGGGCATAAAATTGTCCAAACTTTCTCCCAAAAGAGAATAGTATGAATTTCCCAATATTTCTTGTGTTATATATTTACTTGTGCAAATTGGTATGAATAGGTAAATATAATCTAGTTGTTTGTGTAAAGGTTTTTTCTTGCATTTACACATGGGTAAATTAAATTGATAATGAAAATCCATACTGGCTATGAGATAATTGTTTCAACATTATTTATTTGAATGTGTGTGTTTATTCAAAGGGAATATTGTAGATTATTTAGTTGAGCATTCTTTTAGTAATATATGTGATTTGGGAAATTCAACGGGAATGAGCACTTAAAACTATGTAAGGATTTTTATGAAATGGAAATGCCAATTTCATCTACATTTATGAAATGGGAGAACCAATCACTAGTCACAACTACATTTTCCATGAGGACAACAACAAATATTACCAATCACATCATCCTCAATTGCCATTTTTTTTTCTTTCAATAGAGCATATCTAGAGTGATTATGACACAATCCCCCTTCTCATGTAAGGGATGCTCGACCTCCCGGTATTGGATCGTTTAATATACTGAGTCATATCGAATCTTCGGGTCCCTGCGGGTACCCAAAACCACCATACACAGGTCCCTTTTCTCCTGAGTGACCACGAGCTATGACCATGGGTCGATCCCTTCGCGATTTCTGGCTTCGAGGATATCCCTATATCTGACCTCAACACTTTATGAAGTGTTCTCCTCCGAATTCCAAACCTCATGCCGTGTTTCTTCTTTGATTTTGACAGCCTGACAACGCTTCGGGTTTCACGACTCTTCGAAACTCCCGTTCACCTTGCACACAAACCTCCGGACCTCCGACTTTCGGACTTCCTAATCCACGACCATGTGACTTATCCACAACCAATGGTTGAGATCTCTTCCTGACTTCATGAATTCACGACTCTCCTCTTACAATACCTCCAGACTTCCTGAATCATGAAGTGTTGAAACACCATACGGCTAACCTCCACGTAACTCTCCTAGATCTGATAGTCTGGAAAAATCCACCTCTCTCTGAAACGGATCTCGTTCATGGATTTTCTGAAACCTTAAGGATTATCCCCCTTGAATATTTCTCATCTCTCTCCCTCCTGAGCTTGTCTTCCTTAGCTTTCTTCATCCCTTAGAATGCTTTCTTCGACACTTAGTCGAAATCTCGACCTGTGCACACCTTGCAACGGATTCTCTTCCACACTCAAATTCTGTTTGGATGATTTTCACACACTTGCGACTGTTCTCTTATTACTTATCTACAACTAAATTCATGCTACTCCTCCTGAGATTATGAATCTGAGACTCTGTCACACACTCCTTGCAGATGCTTATGCACTCTTTGCATACATAAGTTTCACGCTACCTCTTCTGAGCTTTGAGTTGAGACAGACTCGTTCACACACACTTTGAGGACACTATGCACACCTTGCACTCGCTCAAAGAAGAGAAACAATTGAAACTTATTCAATCTTCACAGTGACTCATACATTCAACCATGTAAATGCATTCATAAATCACAAGAACCATAAATAACAAAGAATTTCAAATAAGCAGGAAGTATACCATTCATTCATCTAGATAGACACAACAACAACAACATTTGAGGTAATACTCTGTTATATTCATTCAACAATGATATACATGGAATCATACACTTTTCTTCCAATACTCTACAACATATATAATAGATTCAATAGCTCCTCACGGCTAGAGAGCCAACAACTACAATGGAAATCTACACAATAGATTCAACAACCTTCTTCTCGGAAACATTATAAAGATTTATACAAGAAGTACTCTTCGAGTCTTTTCCTCCAACTAATCTATGCTATCCTATCGAAATAAAATCTTTCAACTACTTAACATCTATTACAATAAATATTCAAGTTAGACAGATAAGAGCGAAAGCTCCAGATCTGTACTACAATCTTCGACATTAAAGAAAAATACATTCCCTCATCGATCTTATGCGATGACTCAACCTTTGATCATTAAAGATGTTCATAAATCAAAATATTCCCCATATATTACATTAATTATGCCAACTTTGGAATTCAAAATATTTCAAAATACGCATTAGTGTGCCCAATTGTCCTCCACACGTGCTTTGCTGGCGATGCTCTTGCGTCAGATTATGAAACACAAATATAATCTAGAAGTCTTACCACACCTATATTTCCAAATATGTTTGTGCTTGCATCATTCTCTAGTTTAGTTAGCTAAAGAATGATCCAAGTAAAAACTCTATTGTGAATGATCCAAGTACAAACTCAAGTGCTTCTTAGGTGTTGTTTCTTAGGATTTTTTGTAAAATAATCACTTCTATTCACATTAGAGTTTGTACTTTGATCATTCTCTAGATGATACAACTAGAGAATTATGCAAGCATAAACATGTTTTTAAATAAAGGTGTGCTGGGATTTCTATATTCTATTTTCATTCCATAATCACTCCATAAGTGCCTCATTGAAATTAAAATTTCCCTATGCATTTTTCTATGCAATATCCACCTCACATTTTTGTGTTTTCCCCTTTGTATTCCTATATTGGCTCTCTGGAATAGTATTACTTGAGATCATAAGTTCAAGACAAAAAATGGTGATGATTCATGGTTGTAATATCTCGATGATTTTGATTATTTTTTAATGATATTGAGATACTATGACCATAATTCGTCATCATTGTTGAGCATGAACTCAATATCACTTGCAACATTGCTCTATGTCATTGGTAGTGATTTTCATAGAGTAGAATTGTAGAGATGTGGCATGGGGGTTGCATTGCAAAAATATACCCCATAATGTCAATATATGGACGTTAGAGAATTCATTTAATAACTTTAGAATTGGTTTATCAATGTTAATAATGCCATTTATATTACTTGAGCATCACTATATCAATGTTTTAGATGTCATTACAATTTACCTAGCATAAAAATCCCAATGGAATTTAATGTAGTGTATGGTTCTTTCCCATCAGTTTAATGGCTCTTAGTAACTTCAATTTAATGACATTTTAGAGAGACATGGCTGGTAGCCACATGTCAACAAATATACAATAATAATTGTGGATATACAAATGTTCTTGGCTCCAAACATTGATATAGTGATGTTAATTGTGGATATACTAATGTTCTTGAATCCAAACATTGATATAGCGGCATACAAAATGATCTCAAATTAAAATCAAGTTAAAGTAGGATGATAATATTGAAAGGCTTGATTTCGACTTGTAAATTTCGAAACAATGTCATTTTTGACCCCAAATGTAGCAGTAAGAGTTAACATACATAGGTCTAGGACGTAATCTAAGCAAGGGAAGCAACATCCACTAATTCAAGGTTAATGGTGACATGGAGGCACCATACAACAATGCGAGCCCCACATGACATACAACAATTTGGGATGGTGTGAGCATGGAGGTGACATACACGAGACAAGGACCAAGTGTAAGAAAATGAGGTGACATGCATCAACGTGGAGTTGATGCAAGAACTAAGGGGACCGAAGGCAACACTAGACCAATGAGGGTGAGATGTTCAAGGAGGAGGGTGTCAATTTCACATAAGGGACCCCATACATTGTTTTTTTTAATGAAAAATTTCATCAATGTGGCTAAATTTAAAAGTTTTAAAGAAAGTTAGGTTATTTTGTTTTCATATTTTCATTAAAAATAAAAAGTTTTCAACCTAATTTATGATAGTAGTTCTCTATATATTTACACTTTTCACCTAAAAATAAAATCTTTCCATGAATATATAATAGGATTTCTTAACTACTTCTCTAAATCCATGATAATGCATCTCAATTTTAATGGAATATTCGTTAAATTTTTAATATTTATGCAACTATTGATACTCTTGGGAATACCATGAACTTATATTTGAATTAATGTTAAGTGTTTGTATCAAACAATAATTTTTAGAAATTGACATTTTGTGTTCATGTATTTCAACATGCATATGGTATACCATATTGTATATAGTGTTTCCATGTTGGAGTTTTTTTTTAGCAAGTTCAAGAAAATATTTTATGTATTTCAAAATATATTTTTCCATTGTCATTGTTTTTGGTTGTGAGTTGTTTGTAATTTTTATGAAAGGTTGATTTTGCTATAAATGTTATAATATAGAATTTATTATTTTCTTTTCAAATATGCACAAGTTACACTCATGTATTTTTGTTGTCACCTAATTTTCAAGGTATTAACAAAATATAAATGGATTATTGCCTAAGACAAGCGATCATTGTTTTTATATTTATGATTTTATTTCCAAATAGTTTGATAGGTTATGAATTATATGATTTGAAAAATAAATACATTGACCCCATATATATAGGCTATATGATTCCACCAAATAATGGTGACAAATTAGGAGAGAGATCAAATAAGTGATGTTTAATATTGTTTAGGGAGGAGTCATCATATGTATGGTTTGCATTGAGATAATTTTCTAGGAAGGATTAAGCCTTCAACAATGTGACCAAGACATGGGGATAAAAGGAAGTAGGGGACATGAGCCTTGTTGTATGTGACTAAGGGACACAAGAGTGGGGAAGGGAAATAAAGCATAGGAATCCATGAGAGGGGGGGAAGAAAGGAAAAGGTAGATGAGGATGGGGTACTATTGAGGAAAGAGTTTCTCAATATTGATGAAGGAATGTTCCATGCTATCCCCACAAATATCCCACTAGGCACATGGATTCATTCAACTAGATAACCCAATATTAGAATATGGGACCTTTTTGATGTTATTAAATTTATCCTAGACTACTAATGGAAATCTAATGTATTTGTAAGTAGTTATGTAGTAAACCTCGATAGATAAAAGATAAAATATATCCCTTAAATTTAGAAATAACAAACATTCACACCATAAAGAACAAAATAATATGGTGAAGGAAACTTAAGCTAGAGTAACACAGTCAATTTCCCCTTATGGAAGGAATCACTCCACAAGCCATGCTTGCTACAAAACAATACATCCAACATATCCAATACAATTATACTCATGTGTATTTGTACTTTCGCACGAGTATTCCTAGGGGATTATGCCAACTACCCTTTATTCTTAAATTATTTCCTTTAACAACATGGTGAGCCTATTTTATTAACCACCAAATACCAAGTGGGAATATTTATTAACCACTGACTACCAAATGGGATTTTACTAGCCAAGTGGAGTGAACTAGATCATACATGCAAAGTGGAGTAATCTAGCTCCAAAAAAATAGGGTCTACTCCTCAACTGCATTTTCATTCCTAAAAAATGGTATCTAACCCCATAATGTAGGAAAGAAGAAGTCCTGTCCCTAGAAAATTGGAATTTACCTAAGATAAATTACTAGAATTAAGGGATGAAAATGAAGTGTGCTCTAGGAGAGAGAAAATTATGCATGTACACCAACAGTTATTCCCTTAGGTATCTCCCTAGGTACCATATAACATCCTCCCTAGGTACATTACATCCCATCCCCCTTCACATGTTTCATCCCCCAAAAATGGGAATAAGCCATATAATAAGACATGCTAAGCAATGTATCCAAATGGTACCATGCACAAGCATCCAACCATCCTAGAAAAAAGTGGACATGGGGTCCAACTATGGCCTTTCCTCCCCAATATTGATTCTAGTTGCTCCTTGGGTTCCATGTCTTCATTGTTCTACTCTAATATCTCCACGTACTGTTTGTATTCCTCCATGCACCACTATACTAAGTGTCTTTCTGGTTCCATGTTAATCCATAGCAAGTTCACTAATGCTCACACCCTTACCTTGATGACTGCCATTTCTCTGGGTGGTGTGGGTAGTGATATACATAAACCTTATGATGCAAGAGTATCTCTTCCTAGTCATAATTTTCATTCACCTTTAGGAGGCCTTAATAATTTACTAAAGGGAATGAGTTCCCTTAATGGAAATTTGTATGTAAATGGTAGATTAAGCTAAGAGAGGAAATTGGATTCCTTATTACCACATAATAATGTGAACTCCTAGAAGGATAGGTTTTGTTTATGAAGAAAAGGATTTGTCTCCCTAATGGCCATGTAATTTGCTATTTTTAGCACATACTTAGGAAGTCAGTAGAAATTGAGGAATTTATTAGGGGTTTTCCAAGGATAGGATAACAAATTATTTGTTTGAAGGGTTCAAGTAGTTGATATTCTCTGTGTATTTAAATAAAAGTATTATAATCCATCAAGGAGAAGGGAGAGTGGATGAGAGAGAAAAATAACACAGAGTGGGAGTAGATATAGAGTAAATAGGGTTAGGTAGGAGAAAATTGATGTAAAGGAGTGCTTTGATTTAATGGAAGATGGATTATAGACTCCATGTATTTTTTTTTCTCTTCTTCCCTATTCAGTCTCTAAGTATCAATGTTGCATACAAAATCTACGTGTTTAATTACTGTAAGCTTGAAGGCGTTGGATGGTTAATAAATGATGTTTTATGGTAGGACTGTTGAGAGAGGTTGAGTCTCTATCGAGAATGAACTAAGGTGTTTTCAACATCAAATTCAATGAAGATTAAGTCAAGATATATAGAGCACAAGGATGTGTGCATGTAAGAAGAGATTGAATCTCTGCCCAATATATTCTACATAATTTGTTGGAATACTGAGAGGGGGGAGAGGGTGAATAAGTATTATTACTTTTAATCCTTTTTAACCACAAAGTGTACTGTTTACTTTATGAGAAAATTACCAATAACATTCAATATGAGCAATATACATAAGTAGTGAACAATAAACAACCACACATATACACAATACACCAATATTTTACGTGGAAACCCAATGCGGGAGAAAACCACAAAATGATTTTATTATATTGTCAAAAGAAGTACATTCATAGGAAGCACCAACTTCCTTGTTTTCCAGCTACAACTGGAAGGACGATACAATCCCCTCATTTCACAGGCTCCAACTTGAACGCAAATACAACTCCCTGATTCTCTGGCTCTAACCAAAAGGAGGCTACAACCCCCTATGTTCTCTGGATACAATTAGAAGGTGGCTACAACCACCTATCCTTGATTTGTCCAACCACCCTGTAATATAAGTGCCAAATAAATGATACTTCCATTGTCACTTTGTCGCTTTCAATCTGTCCCTGTAAAATATGTCACTGCAAAACTTGTAGAAACAACCTATCACAACCTATAATCAACAACCTGTCACAATAATCTCATCAACCAATTAGATCTGATCACATTGAACTCATACCCAATGTCACAAGTGTATAGCTCAAACCATGTACAACTATGTCTCTCTAATCATGTTCCATATACATATAAACAATCATAAACCAAGTGTAGTGAACCATCACATCAACCAAGAATCAAACCTTCATTGTTATGCAACCTCAATCTGTACCAATAAATTCAACAACACACCTCAACCAAAATACCCTCAAACATGTACCAAGAAATACAATATATACCTCAACAAAATTTCCCAATAATGTATGCCAACTACAAACAACAAATATACCAGCACTATACCTATGTAGATCTGTCTCATAAAATATGTATCATACAACCAATAGTCCCTCCAGGGAAAATACTCAATCTCCCATAACCATATCTCACACAATCACCAACATCCAACTACAAACAAGCATGTAACATACCTTTTGATCATGTAGATATATCTATTATACCTGAACACTGCTACACTTCATGTAGCTTCTCCTCAACCCATGTAACCTGGACCATGACTCATTTCTCAAATATGACACTACCTCATGTGACGAAGTTGGTGTTCTAGCGGGGCCTCACATGAAAAGATATAAGCAACGCATGGGGATACCTCATGGGATGTTTATTGTCTGACCCGTGGGGATGACCCTAATCCAGGTTTTTCATGACTTCCCCTCTCTCTTTTGCAACTGTGAAACTTTGTCATCACTCTTCCTTCTCTACCTCAGACTTGCACAACTTCAAATGTATCAATGAGTACTTGCAATAAAATTTTCATAAGATAGATATTCAATGTGCTCAATATGTGAAAATGGGAGTCTCTTGCTCTCTTATTTATACTCTCCGAGTGCCTTCCTTTAGGTGTCCTCTTCTAACTGTTTTACCCAACTTCCCTCTTTTAGGGATAACCCACTTTCTTGGTGCAACTACTTTACCCATAATTAGTAAACTCAACACTTCTTGTTGCAACTAATTTATTTTTAATTATTTTCTTATTTCAACAACTTTACTCATAATTAACTCCCAATTGCAACCACTTTGACTAGTAAACTTCTTGATGACTTTTTAGGAGCTTTTGGAATAACTGACTTATTTGTTGACCTTCTAGGGGATTCTAAAATATTCTTGAGGGTCCTCCAACTTCACTAAGCCATATCTCCTCAAACATGAGGAACCATGTGATGTACCACATATCATCGGAAATGGAACAATGTGTACTATCCATATACGTTAGTCTTACATGCAAATTCACTGATCTTCATGTCATTATTCCTCATACAAAATTGGGTTCGATAACCACACCTATGGGGATACCAAAATTTTCTACCAGACTTGCTTCAAGGGTTGACATCAATGAAAACCAATCCAATATATCAACAATCTCCCCCTTTGGCATTGATGGCAATACTCTTCACTCTGATTCAATACTGATGGAATAGTTTTCTCATGCTCCCTCTGTGACCATCACTCCCACTAGAATCATGCCTCTGTTCCTTCTCTTCATTTCCATCCATGCCTTTGATTACTTTCTCCCCCTTTGACATCAATAACAAAGGGTATATTACCTTTGGGGCTGCTCCCCCTATCTAAACTATCCTTTGGGATTCTCCCCCTATTTGAATTGTCCTTTGGGATTCTACCCCCATCTAAATTGTCCCTTTTCTCATCACTGGTGCTTCCTTATGTAAATCTATGATATATATGAAAATCATTCAAAATTCACTGTGGGGCAGAAACTATTCCAAGTTTTTGTTGAAGATACTCAAAGGCTTTCACTGGAGGAAGTTTGGTGAAGATATCTATGATCTATTATTTTGTCCCTACATACTCAACCCCGATGTTCTTGTTTACAACCTGTTCCCATAGAAAGTGAAACTTGATCATAATGTGTTTCATCTTGGAGTGCATCACTAGATTCTTTGAAATGTTGATGGAACTGGTGTTATAAAAAAGTATTGGAATGGGCTCATCATATTCAACCTGTATATCCTTCAAGGTTTGTTTCATCCAAAATACCTAGGTACAACATCTTGTTGCTGCAATATACTATGATTTTGACGTAGATAAGGATACTGATGTCTATTTCTTGCTTAACCATGATACCAGACACTCACCCAAGTAGAAATATTCTCCACTTGTACTTCTTCTATCAATGTTACCTGCCCAATCTGCATCTGTGTAGGAAATAAGAGATAAATCATTCCCTTTTGGAAACCATAATCCAAATTCTTCTGTACCTTTTAGATATTTGAATACCCTCTTCACTTCCATAACATGTGATTCCTTTGGTGGTGCTTGAAACCTTGCAACATTTCCAACTTCCTGCATCACATCCGGTCTAAAAGATGTCACATAGAGTAAAATTCCAATCATCGATCTGTACTGTCTCTGGTACACATCCTTTGAATCATCATCCTTACTTAACTTGCAGCTGGTCTGCATAGGAGTACTGACTAATTTTCAATCTTCCATTCCAAACCTTTTTAGTATTTATATGATATAATTAGTATGAGAGATGAAGATACCCCTGTTTCTCTGACATATATGTAGTCCAAAAAAGAAGGACAACTCTCCAAGCAATGACATCTCGAACTCATTTTGCATGTGTTTGGAAAATTTCTGACTCATCCTGTCATCATCACTTCCAAAAATAATATCATCAACATAAACTTCAATTAACAAGATATTATCTTGATTTACCTTTATGTAGATATTGTTATCTACATTTCCTTTCCTAAATCCTTGTTGATGTAAGTACTTGTCCATTCTTGAATACCATGCTCTAGGGGCTTGTTTGAGAGCATATAGGGTCTTATTCAACTTGCAAACAAAATCTTCCTTCTTTGAAAACTGAAATCCTTCAGGCTACTCGATGTAGACTTCTTCCTCAAGATATTCGTTTAGGAATGTTGATTTCACATCCATCTGATACACTTTAATATTCTTAGAACACAAATAAGCTAGAATCAGTCTGATTGCTTCAATTCAGAAAATTGAGGAAAAGGTCTCTTCAAAGTCTATACCTTCAATATGAGCATATCCTTTACATACCAACCTTGCTTTGTTCCTGGTAACATGTCCATCCTCGTTCAATTTGTTTATGCAGACACACTTTGTACCAAATATATTCTTGTTCTTCAGCTTTGGAACCAGCTCCTAAGTGTCATTATTTTATATCTGATCTAATTCTTCATCCATAACTTTGATCCAAAATTCATCCTTGTTGGCTTCTTCAAAACTCCTTGTCTCAAATGTGAATAACAAGACTAGGTGTTGTTGTTCTAGTGAACGTATTCTTCTCCTAGTTTCAACTCCTACATATTTATGTCGAATGATTTTTTTTGATGGGTGGTTCTTCTGCACTCATCTTCTAGGTTTCTTTGGAGGTACCTGAAGAATTTTCTTGTCTTTCTTTGCTTTTGACTTCTCTTCCTCTTCCTCTTCCTCTTCTTCTTCTTCTTCTTTTAAATCTTCTTTGTGATTATGTTCCACTGAATCTTTGCTTTATTCTTTTATCTTTCGTTCATATGTCTCATCGATCATCACATTGATGCTTTCCACTATTCTGTTGAGTCTTATATTGAAGAATTTGTATGATTTCCTTTTTCTTGAGTACCCAACTAGTATGCCTTTATCAAATCGAGAATCAATTTTTCCAATCCTGTCGTCTTCCCTTTTGATGTAGCATTTGCTTCCAAATACTATGAAGTGCTTCACATTAGATGGTATTCCTTTCCACAAGTCATATGGAGTCTTCTCACTATTCTTTATGAGAATTCCTTTGTTCTGTTTTATGCATTGCTTGCACCCAAAATACATCTGTCAACCTGGAATCCATTAACATGGTTCTATCCATTTCCTATACTATTTTGTTCTTCCTTTCGACCAATCCATTTTGCTAAGGTGTCCTAGCTATTGAGAATTGTATATTTATCCCATGATCCATACATAATTCCATGAACTCTTTTGATGTAAACTCTCCTCCATTGTTTGACCTCAAACACTTGATTCTCAACTCAGTTTCAGTTTCAACCATCTCTTTGTATGTCTTGAACTTCTCGAATGCCTCTGATTTCTTCTTGAAAAAACAAACTGCAGTTATTCTTGTGTAGTCATTGACTAGTAGCATGAAGTACTGTTCACCTTTCAATCCCTTTGAACTTCTAGAATGCCTCTGATTTCTTCTTGAGAAAACAAACTGCAGTTATTCTTGTGTAGTCATGTTGACCAAAATTTGGTCACCTATATGTTCCCTCTCCTGGAATAATAAAAAAAAATGATATTGGAAGATGGATATTTTTGAACTATTATATGTTCATTACATATCCCTCGGTATCATATTTTTCATGGATTTCGCAGAATTAAAATCAGAGTCTCCATGACCCAGATACACATACTTATGTCCAAAAGTCCAATGGAGGTATTACAAGAAGAAATATGAAAAATGTTCTAAGCGACATGTTCTCTTCTCTCTTTTCCCTTCATCTATATTCATTCTCTCATTTTATACTTAGTCAATTTTCCCATTGCTTCATTACTTTCATATTCCCCTTACCATTTTTCATACTTAGCCATTTTTCCTTATTCCTTTCCACGTTCACTTTCATTTCCCTTTTCCTTTATTTTCTCATTTCTTTTTATTTTCCTTTCCATTTTCATTATCCCATTTTTCCATTTCTTTCCTTTTCCCTTTTTTATTTTCCCAAATTTCACGTAATTCCTTTTATTTCCCATATATTTCTTTTCATTTTTCATATTTTCCATATT
>SNQJ01S0060747.1:42134-60595 GCA_010110895.2 Picea sitchensis | reverse complement strand
ATCATTATATCCCCCTATCTTGAATTCAACTAAACACTGTTTAGTGACACTCACCTGATGTCCCTTCTGTAACCATGAAACTTTATATGGACTCGGGTGATCAGTTGTCTCCAGCTCCAGTTTTTCCACCATCTCGGTCAAAACGAGATTATCTGTGTTGCCACTGTCAACAATAACCTTGCATACCCAATCCTTGGTTTTGCAAGCTGTCCTGAACAGTCTGGTCCTTTGAGCTGAACTCTCCACCTCCTTCTCGGGCGTCAAAAGGACTTTGTGCACTGTCAGTGATCTTCCTGCTTCTATACCTTCATTCTCAACATCATGCCTCTACGCTTTAGCGATGTGAGCTTCTCCACTATCTTTCTTTTTCTATGGACACTCGAATGACTTGTGCCCATCCTTTCCACACGTGAAGCATGTGATTACTCCACCTCGACCTCTTCCCCTACCTCTGGTACGAGGAAAAGTGTTTGCGTCAGCATAATCTCCTCTCTGCTCATTATGTTGTCCCCTCTGCTCAGCATATTGTTGTCCTCACTGTGAGGTTCCACCTCTTTCAACTTTACCCTGAGGTTTCTTCCATTCCTCCTTGGGCTTCTGATATTTCTCTTAGGTAACTACCTTGCCTCTGGGTTGACTTCTGCCTCGCCCTCGCTGACTTTGCTTATGGCTCAGCTTCTCCTCGGCTTTTAGAGCCATCTGATAAGCATCCTCCACCGTTCTGATGGTCGTCATGCTTAATTCATCCTGAATGTCATATCTCAAACCATTCAGGTATCTGGCAACCTTCTCATCATCGCTCTCCTGATGACCTGCTCTGATGTTCAGTCGATAGAATTCCTCAGTGTATTCCTTCACTATCATCAATTTATGTCTCAGGTTCTGCATTCTCCTGAACAGTGTGATTTGATAATCCCTTGGGATGAATTTTGCCTTCATCTTCGCAATCATTCGATCCCAGCTTTTGATCTTTTGCTTGCCCTTGGAACGTCTATCCGCTTGAAGCTCGTCCCACCACAATACTGTGTGTCCTTTCAGTCTTGTGACAGCATGCCTAACCTTTTTATCCTCTTCGATATCCTCATAATCGAAGTAGGTGTCAAGAGCTCTAATCCAGTCTAGAAGCTCTTATGCATCTAGACTTCCTTCGTAAGCTGGAATTTCCATTTTTGTCTTTGAACTCATCCGGGCGATAGCTTTAATTAATCGCTCGTTGGCGGCATCTTCGGCTGCAACTTCTCCTAGTTGTTCAGCTTCAGCTTCGCCTTCAGAGTCACTCAGATCTCCAGCATTGGCTGTGCATCTCTGCACTGCCTCCATATCTTCTAATCTCACTCAGAGATCACGTATCTACCTTTCCATCTTTGGATTCCCTACCGGCCTGCCTCTTCTTCTCACCTCCCTGTCTTCTGGGTCGGGTGACTGTCTTTCCCTTCTGGGTGGCATGGTGAAATTCTCTCTCTCTCCGCTATAGAAAACAAAGAGTCAATCCTACTCTGATACCACTCTGATAGCATCCATCCACACTCCTCCGAGCACGACCGCTCTCCTCAGGACCTTCTTTCCTTTTGGCCCGAAGAACTTCAACGGTTCTTCTATTTCCCAATCGGGAAATCTGCACCCCACAGGTTTCTCTCTGGCTTTATCCTCCCTTCTTTTCTTTCAGAGGATCGACACTCACGACTTTGCGAGTTCCACAGTTGAGCACTACACCCTCGGATCTCCAAGATCCAATGTCTCAGTCAATGCTGACCTTCTCCTACTTCCCCGGGACTTCCGCTTTATCGCAGCTTCGTGCTGTCGTGACTTCGCCGCTCGCGACTCCCAGCACTCGGTTTTCCAACCCCCAAGTTCCGATGTGGCGAGATTCTGAGATTCTCCTGTCACACCTTCGCCACCTCATGCCTCACGGCTTGAACCTTCAAATATTTGGGCGTTCAACTTACAAGTCCCGAGCTCGCAAGATTCCCCGATCTCAGCCACCTATCTTCCACTCACTCTTGCGGTCCCACACAACTTACATCACCGTCGGGATGTCGCATCTCGCGACTTTACGAATCCCGTTTGAAAATCCTTCGACACTATTCTCACAAGATGTCGATAGACGATCCCACGAATAATACAGAGGCCCTGGCCGACTTGTATCAATACTCTGCCCTCCTGGCTTAGAATCTTCTGACGCTTCCACCGTAACCTCCTCTCACCTCTGCAAGATCCAACGGCCCACGGAACTTTGCGAAATCTCCTCGGATGATTTCGTCCACCCATTCTTCCTTGTGAAAATTCCTGAAAAGGAAGAAGTGTCTCTCCACAAAGACTCGTTGTTCGCTTTCCAACCTGCGACGCTTTCCTCGAGCGTTCAAATGGCAATTTCCCTGCACTTGTCCTTCAACGAATTCGAAGGCTTACTCCTTCCTAAACTTTTCCAAGACTTCAATCTTCTTGGAACCCTCTTGCATGCACTCCTTGCGGCAAATCTTCAACAACTTCTAAGTGTTGAAGTCTTCTGACCCTATGCACTCCTGCAGCAGAAATATTTCAATACTTTGCTCAGAATCGCAACTCTGAGACTTCGTTTGGCCTACACACTCCTTGCAAGGTACTGTGCCTATCTGCACTCTCGAGGAAAAGAGAACAAAAGCTGTCTCTAAGTGAACCCTTCAGTCAACGCATTCCTTGCGAACAATTCAACTGCACTCCTTGCAAGAATCCTCTGGCTCACTTAGAGAAACAATTGAAACTCATTCACTCACCCTCTCAGACTTCAACTCAATCATGAAATCACATACACAACATATAAAATCAAATGTATGACAGGAAGCAAATATCCATAAGCATAACAACATCAACACAGAGAATAGACACATAACCATGAATTTGAATTGAAGCTTTCTTCTATTAATTCAATATCTGTACATGGTTGTTCTTCACACAATTCTCTGCTCGCTCTTCTCTTCTTGCTCTTGCTCTCGATTATTCAGAATAATGTTACAATGTACAAAGGAGGGTGTCTATATCCCGTTTCCCTCTCGAACTCTAAACTATCAAATCTAGACTTAACTATCCTATCTACCAGCATTAACTATTTTAAATGCCTCATCTACCTAAGGACGAGAGCTATCTGCTCAAGGTCCATTACAATATACAAGTGCGTCGTCTCTTAAATGTGTCATTTAAGATCACGCAACATTCCCAAAGTATTTTCAAAATGTGTGCTGGCTTATCCAGCTGTCTTCCGCTCCACGCTGGCTCGCTTGATGTGTTGGCGATGCTCCTGCATCACAATTCCTTGGAAGGCATTCTCAGATAGAGGAAGAGAAGACATGACCTAAAATGTCCACAAAGTGGGGAGCGCTCTTAACCTTCCTACTAGGTAGCCCAAAAACCCTCAATAGAACACTGGGAAAAAGACTAGGAGAGGTTAAGATATACCCAAGAATTATTTAAAAAGTTGTTGACCGAAGAACAAAGAAACCCAGAACACCACCTCGAAGCCATTCAAAATCAGTGTTAAAATGAAGGGAGCTCGAGGAAAAATCCATTATCATTCCATCAACACATAAATATATGTACAAACTTCTAACTACTTTACAACTAAAAAATCTTAAAAGTGTGTACCATAACTGGTTGATGGCTTGTCGATGTTCTTCAGCTGCTGGCTATCCTCCTCGCTCCCACTTGCTAATTGTTGAGACCTCACCGGTACCTCCCAGATAATTCTAGGGGTACTATTCTTCCCCCTGAGCCCCCCGAGCCGAAAAGGGGCCACACACACAAACAAGAGAAAGGCTAGCTCCCATATCGCCTTGCAAGGTCGAGTACCACTCTCTATTCGAGCTGGGTATCCCAACTCCCACAAGAAAAACCAGTCAAGAAAAATCTGGCAGCATAACCTTACGCATACCAATCGTGATCCATTCCTCTTCTCTTCGATTTCTTTTATAGAGTTCTCTTAGTGACCACTTTCCAAAAGCACATTAAATTATTTTTTATTAAAAATTAAATACGAAAAATCTCCCCCGTACACTTGTCACCTAATCCTTTAGTTGCACCAGAAGTTCATTAATTAATTAAATGAATTTGCCAATTTCCCTCACCCACATAAAATCATTCTTAAAAACGCTCCTTATTGTCCCTGTATTCCCTCAATTTCCTTTAATGAATGACGCCCTTCTTAAATCTTAGTTGATTTTTATTTAGGAAAGTTCTCTAGACTAGATTCCTTCCTATGTTCCACATTCCTTTTTGCATTTAATTTCCCCTTTTTGTCTAATTTCCCAATTAGCATGTTTTTGCACATAAACAATAATTAATTCTTAGATAAAATATTTCTCCTTTAAATTCTTAATTTGATTTTTATTTATCCCCCTTTTATTAATCGATTAATTAATTTTTAGTCCTCATACCCTATTTAGACCTATGATTTAATTTCAACTAGGCTTAACAAATTTTTTTTAAGGGAAATTTTATAATTAATAAACTTTACTCATACAACATTTTTATTCTAAGGCTAACCACGTCAAAATAAAATATTGTTTTCTAGGCACCTAGGTTCATTGAGTCACCAGTGTTAAAAATTGTGACATTCCCTTCAAGATGCACTACGTGCTCCAAGGGTGCCACTCGCCTTTATTCGTGTTTCATTTACACGATGTGCCCTTCAAGACGCACTACGTGCTCCAAGGGTGCCACTCACCATTTGACTTATTTTGGTAAGCATCCAACCTAGGAGTCAATACTCCATCAAGCGATCTTGTGGGAGACTAAGGGCCTCTAAGGAATAAGGACCATGCCTTATTTCCCGCCCCTTAGAATCTTTGTGAGTGACTGTCTCAGTCCGCCCTCATGACATCGTGGGTCTCTCAAACTAGGTAATTGTTAAACTACAATTCGAGCCATAGTGGGAGTGCTAGTAGGCTGTGGTAGGGTTGTTGCCACACCTCTCCCTCAATATCTTTGGTTGTCTTGCATGACCCCTTTACTCCTAATGTGAGTCTAATAAGAAAGAAATAATCAACTTGTATCCATTAATGAAACATGTTAGCGATCCATAAACATCATCGTGATATACCCGAACATATGTCACAAACGCATAAACAGAAATACCCAAACCATATACAGTCCACTCCCCAACTCAATATGGAGTCCAAGGAGGTCCACCGATGCCATCGACATCCCCAATCTGTCAAGTGTCTTGCACACTCAGGAGAAACCCATCAATAACACTCATCGATACATATATAATCAAATAACATCTCATCATATCCGCAACATCATCATCATAATCCATAAGAGAAACATACAATCATATAATGAACTGGATCACTTGCACGCAAGTGTCCTCAAGGATAAGTCAAATCATGTGTGCGCATGAGTGGGATGTTACACCAAGCCTATGATGCCACTGTGTTGTATCCACTCTTGTAGAAGCTAAAGAAATAGAAGAGTGAACATTACCAGTACATAAATACAATGTACCTACCTTCTCTTCTATTGTTATTACCGGTGATTCTTTAATGACCTTCCATGCATTTTCTGTAATGTAGATATACAACTTTTACTTTCCAAATTCCCTGTTAAAATTAGATTTCTTCTCAAATATGGAACATGTCTAACCTCTTTCAACAACCATTAGTTTCCATTCTTTAGCTTTATTTGTACCTTACCCATTCCAACAATTTAAATGGTTCATCATCACCCAAATAAACTTTCCCAAAATCACCTTGAACATAATCTTGAAAATATTGCCTATGGGGTGTGGCATGAAATTAATCCCTTGAATATAATACCCAAGAATCAGTAATATTATCCAAAGAAAGAACCAAAGCATTTTGTAACACATCACCTACTACATTTTCTTCTTGATTTTTCTCCTGATGTCCATCTCCTTGTTTCTTTGGAGATCTACAATCTTTCTTCAGATGTCCTTCCTTCCCACAATTCCAACACTCTATCTTTTCTAGTCTGGATTTGGATCTGCCCTTCCTAGACTTCCGATGGTTCCCTGGGCTCTTTCCTCTTTCCCTTTGTCTTCCCCTTTTCTCCATGGTCAACGCATTACCTGATGTCTAACCTGTTCTTTTCGGTCGCATTTCCTCGGTAAAGATAATTCCAACAACATCATCAAATTTTAGAGTGTTTGAACCAAAGACATAGTTACTTACAACCATGACCAAGTTGTTCCAACTTTCTGGCAATGAGCACAATATTAGAAGAGCCCTAACCTCATCATCAAATTTTACTCCTACTAAAATTAGTTGATTAGTAACTGTATTAAATTCATTTAAATGGTTGGCAACATACCCACCTTCTGACATCTTCATATTAAATAATTGCTTCATTAGAAATACCTTGTTGGAGTTCGAGGTTTTTTCATATAGTTTAGCCAATGCCTTCATTAAATCATTTCTTTTCTTTTCTTTTGAAATGTTGAAAGCCACTGATGTTTCCAGGCACAATCGTATCGTTCCTAGTGTCTTTCTAAAAAGAACCTCCCATTCCTCATCCTTCATACTCGTTGAATTCTTTTTTTTTTCCACCCAATGGTATGAAAATATCCTTATGATACATATAGTCTTCCATTTTCATCTTCCATAACGGGTAGTTTTGGCAGTTAAATTTCTTGACCCTAAACTTTCCATCTTCTGTCGTTTCTCTCACTCGAACCAGGAACCCTCTTTTCCTATGAGTTACCTTTCGCTCTGATACCAATTGTTAGAAAAGATGATCACATAGCAATAAAATAAAACAGATGTGGAAATAAAACACATAAGATACACAATACAATATAGACACAAATATACATGGTTCACCCAGTATGGGCTACGTCCATGGAGAAATTGTCAGTCCTTTCTTTTATTATCCAGCAAAATGAAGCGATACAACCTACAACACATTCGATGTAACTTCCCTTTCACTCTCTCACAGTCTCCTCTCTCAATCACAATACAATTTCATGAAAAAATACTACACCACCACAATACAATTCTCTCATACATAAAATAGGGTTTCCTTCTAGGGAAAAAAACCCTAACATAACTTCTACCATCATATCTGCAACCTAATGATGAACGGTTCAGATTGAATACAAAATTATAATATTTTACAAGGAAATTTTCCCAAAAAATTCTCGTCGGGGGGAGGGGCTCCATAAAGTGTCTCCCTCCCCCCCTAGCAACAGATGTGGGGGGGAAAGCCCCTCCACATCACCCCTTCAATAAATGGGATGCAGACATGGCTGAAACAAGACCTCTGAATCAGGAAGATAATCAGGCTCCACAACCAACAGGTTTGATATATGGATACCCAAGTCAGTACCTAACATTTCCAACATCTTGCCTTGTTTGTTCATCATCACAACTAAGTCTTCTAGTAAATATTCAATGCTAGAAACCATGGCTTCAAGTTGTTGGTTCTTAGTGGGTGGGGGTTGAGCTCATTGAGTATGCAAAGAATGAGGAAAGCTAATCCACTAGATCCATTGTAAATCGATGCAAGGAAATGTGACATGTTCTTGGGTGGACAGATTAGGAAATCAACATGTGAAAACTTCTTCATGAAGATATTACATCTTAATTGTTGTCATAATCACTAACAAAGAATATGAATTGACATGCGTGTGAGAAAGTATTATCTTTTAATTAAGTACTAACCATTAAATAACACGGAAACCATTATTTTGTTTTTTCTATTTTTTCAATTGTAAGTGAAAAATATTTAGTCTAGATTTTTGAACCAATAAAAAGCATAAAAATAAAATATTTTTCGTAAATATTTTGAAAACAATAATTTTACCATTTATAAATTAAAAAATAATTTTCAAATGTAAAACTCTCTTTTAAAAATTATTTTAATATTTTAATTATACCTTGTACTTTACACCCACAATTTCTATCATAGACTTGGTTTTGAAAATTAAGTTTAAAATAAACCAATTTGAAATTTTACTTTTAACTCCTTTCCTTATTTTTATTATAAGAAAATAGTTAATCATTTTAATAAAAGTAAATGAAACTAACTTTTTAAAAATTGAAGCATTAGGACAACCATCAATTTTATCAAAATCTATTATATTACAATAAATATGTATAAATATATATTGTAGGTTGTCCATCACCATCTAGAAGTACAATTATAAGTTAGAATAAAATTAAAATAATGATCTCAATAAAGGTGAAAGAAGTACAATAATGGTTACTTTATTTTATTTTTATCTCTATATATTTTGGGAAGGTATGAAAGTAAGATGGTGATGGGTGGGTAGGAACCTTCACACCTCAAGTCCAAACCTTCTCACTTCAAACATTCTCAACATAGTCATGCATCTTAAGGTCATTTATTAGTTCTTGTCGAAGGTGTAGAGGGACTATATCGATCGATAATTCATTGACTTGATATTAGTTTGTCGTTTGACTAAAATTTTTGCATACTTTCTATTGTTCGAACTACAGAACTAAAAACATTATTTTTTAATAATAAAAAAAGCCCATATATGTCATGATTTGATTGGATAATAGATTTGAGATCATACTGCCAGCTTCACTATTCCCAATGAATTGTATGTTGCCATATCCAAAATTTTTATCATCTACAGTACTTTTTGAATTTGTACTATTCATACTGAAATGTTTAGATATCTAAAGTTTATAGTGATTGACAATTCGTTGAATTTATATTAGTTTTTCGTTTGACTACAATTTTTTGCATAATTTCTATTGTTCGAACTACAGAACTAAAAACATTATTTTTTATTATTTCTATAATAAAAAAACCCATATATGTCATGATCTCGTTGGATAATAGATTTGAGGTCTTATTGTTAGCTTCACTATTCCCAATGAATTATATGTTGCCATATCCAAAGTTTTTATCATCTACGATACTTTTTTAATTTGTACTATTCATACTGAAATGTATAGATATCCAAAGTTTATAGCGATTAACAATTCGTTGACTTTATATTAGTTTTTCGTTTGACTACAAGTTTTTGCATAATTTCTATTGTTCGAACTACATAACTAAAAACATTATTTTTTATTATTTATATAATAAAAAAACTCATATATGTCATGATCTCGTTGGATAATAGATTTGAGATCTTATTTCCAGCTTCGCTATTTCCAATGATTTATATGTTGGCATATCCAAAGTTTTTATCATCTACGGTGTTTTTGAATTTGTACTATTCATATTGAAATGTTTGGATATCCAAAGTTTTGAGCATGGATAGTCAGTTTTCATATTACTTTGTCATCTCAGTCAATTTTTTTAGCATAGTCCCCAGTGTTCGAACTATTGTTATTATTTATTATTTATTATTATTTTATTACTATTATTATGTTTGATTTTCTTTATTGTTGCATACTTCGAGAGTCTTTGTCATTGTTGCGTACGTAAACAGGCCTGCCACAATGCATTCTTTCATAAATGTTTGCACATCCTGACGCCCTTCGACGGTTCTGACAGTCTTAAGTGTTTACCTAACAGGCCTCACAGCCTTAACTGTTTATTCTACAGATGTGTTATGATGCGGGAGCATCACAATCACATTCAAAGGAAGTGAACATGGAACCAGAATCGACACCTCAACACATCGAAGGATCCAAACCGACCTTAATCAGCTTGGTAGCGACGTGAAGATATTTTTAATTTTGTCATTAATTAATTAACTGTCTGTAAAGTCAGGCCACCGTTTTGGAATTGACGGATGATTGTAAAAGCTTTGCATAACTATAATGTATTACAGGTAGTTTGTATTAGTCATTAGGTTACATTAATTAGTTGAGTCGGTAACCGCTCGAGTAGGAAGTAGTAGAGTTTAGATAGGAAAGAAAGGCCACAGAGAAAGCTCTGGGTCCGTAGAGAAGATTTCATTGTAATGTGTTTGCAACGACGATGATTGTACTTATGTTTCTGAATCTAATAGAACAGAGAAAATTGACCCAAATTGTACAGTGTTTTGTAACTTCCTATTAATATGTGTTTCGTTATTGTATGATTTTGAGTGAATGAACTTATGGAGAATTGAATGAGTTCAATTGTTTCTCTTTTGAAAATCTATGCAAGGAGTGCATACAGAGGGCAAGGAGTGCACATGAGAAGAGTCTTTCTCGACTCGAAGCTCAGAAGAGATAGCGGAGGATTCGTATATGTAGAGTGTGCATATTAAGTGCAAGGAGTGCACATAGGAGTGAACTTATTCTAAGTTCGAAAGCTCAGAAGGTCGAGCGTTGAGTTTCGAGGAGGACATCAGAAGGTCTTTTGGAAGATGCAGAAGGACGAAGATCCTTAACTACTGAGTAAGTGAAAGCTCAGGGAGAAGTCACAATTCATTGACAAAATCTCAGGAGGGAGAACACTGTTAAAGCTTTCGAAACAATTGAAATCTTTCAAGTCAGGAAAGAATTCAAACTCAAAAATATTGTTGCTGAGTTATTCATCGAAGGGTTATCAAGAACCTGAACAGATGATGGAGAATCTTGGAGGGAGAAGTGTCGATATCTGCGGGTTGTTGGATCAAGAAAACTTGCGAGAAGGATAAGGTGAGAGTCCTTTAACACTTGAAATCTCAGAAGGAATAGTGACCGTTGATCTAAGGGAAGATCGGACCGTTGATTTATTTCATCAAAAGTTGGGAGAATGGAGGAAATTGCTTTCGAAAACCCCGAAACGCGAAGTGTCAAAAGGATCTAGACCGTTAGATTTTAGAGTATTGTGGACCGTTAGATACGGTGTTGGGTTAGCATTTCCCTGACTTTAAAATTGAAAACTTCAAAGGGAAAGAGTTGTGAAAATTCGTGAAACGCGAACTCGCGATTTGATCTGGACCATTGGATCTTGGAGTGTTAAGAGCCGTCAATTGACTCAGGTGAAATTTTGGGAGTTCGGGGATTGGGAGAAAAGAGGAGAAGAGTTCGTCGATCTCGTGAAATGCGAAATCTCGAAACGCTTGAAGGATAGGCCCCAGGTCATAGCGAAGGGTCACATTTGTGCAAGCTAAGGGAGGAATTAGCATGTGTTAGGCTCTTATTTTGGATTTTGGGAATAGAGAGAGTCAAGGGAGACTCATACCGAAATACTCGATACACGAAAGACCGAAACGCCTTTTGGGACAAGCACGTGGTCATAGCCAGTGGGCATATAGAGGAGGTTTGTGCCTAATGTTTGTTTGCGCGGGATGAAGCATAGAGGGACCTGTGGTTACTGTGTGAATATTTCCAGCGGGGAATCAAAGGTCATTTTTAGCTCAGTCTTGAGAAGATCCTAAGACCAGGAGGTCGTGCATCCCTTGGAGAGAAGGGGGGTCTGTACCAAGTGGTATCAGATCCTGAAAAATATTTGAAGTTGAAATCAGTGTGTTGGGAATAGTTGAAGCGATGTCGTCAAGGATACGCACAAGACCACCTATGGAAAACCTTGTTGTAGGAAGAGAAATGAGAGAGATTTACACAATATTGGAAGTGATGGAGGCAATATAAAGGAGAACACCTGCTGTTGAAGATGTCAATGATGCAGAAAGCGAAGAAATAGAAGTTGAAGAAGTTATAGGAGAAGATGCGGTTGAAGAATGCTTACTGAAAGTTGTTGTGAAGTTGGGAGCTAGAGCAAAGATGAATGTCCCAATGCATGAAGGTAATTTGGATTCCGAAGAGTTATTGGACTGGATAAGGTCCCTGGATAAGTATTTTGACTATGAAGATATCGAGGAAGGAAGGAAGGTGAGACATGTTGTAACGATATTAAAAGGACATGCAACACTATGGTGGGATGAACTACAAGCAGAAAGAAGGAGCAAAGGTGAACTGAAGAAAAAGAATTGGGACATGATGGTAGCCAAATTGAAGGCTAAATTCATACTGAGGGATTACCAGATAGAGTTGTTCAATAAATTGCAGAACCTGAGACAGAGGGGTATGACAGTGAAAGAATATACAGAAGAATTTTATAGGCTGAATATTAGGACTAGACAAAGAGAGAAGGATGATGAAAAAGTTTCCAAGTATATAAATGGTTTGAGGTATGAAATTCAGGATGAGATCAGTATAATGACTGTGAGAACATTAGAAGATGCTTATCATATTGCACTGAAGGCAGAAGAAAAGTTGGCCAAAATCCAGAGCCAGCGGAACAGAAGCAGAGGCTTAAATAGAGGTAAGGGAGTTGTCTATGATAAGGCACTAAAAGCTAAGGATGAGAATGAGAAATCATATGGTCGCTTTGAAAGAGGAAGGGGTTCTCAAAGAAGATTGTTTGGTGGGAGAAATTATTTTCCCCGAGGAAGAGGAAGAAATAGAGGAGTTGGAGTTAAATGTTATGCCTGTGGAAAGACATGACATATGTCTTGGGAATGTCCTAAGAGGAAGAAATAAGGAGGAGGAGAAGCACACATTTATGAAGCCCATAAGAATGTGTAAGCAGAGGCAGCAGAAGGAGGACAAAATCTTATGACCAGGAAAGTTCTTCTAAAGCCAGAGAGAGAAATAGAAGACCCAGTTTAGCGAACGAGGTTGTTCAAGACTGCTAGTAAGACAAAGGACAAAGTTTGCAAGATGATTATAGACAATGGGAGCACTGGTAATTCAATATCAACATATATGGTGGAGAAGCTATATCTGAAGCAACTGCACACCCAAGTCCATACAAAGTATCATGGTTGCAGAAAGGACATCAAATAATGGTAAGTCAACAATGCAAAGTTGAATTTAAAATAGGAGGCTATAAAGATGAGATTTTGTGTGATGTAATTCCCATGGATGTTTTTCATATTTTGTTGGGAAGACCGTGGCAGTTTGATAGAAATATTATTCATGATGGGAGGAAAATACTTATACTCTAGAAAAAAATGGTAGAACTCACATGTTACTACCAATAGAAGAGAAGAAAGAAAAGGAGGAAGTCAGCACACGAATACTTCTCATGAGTGGGAAGGAACTCTTGAAGGAGGTAAAGAAGGATCAGGAAATGCAATTTGTTGTAGTAAGGAAACCAAGAGTTATCCTTACCAATACTTCTATGGATGATTTACCTGAAGAAATCTAAGAATTGTCGGAGAATTTTGCTAACATAGTAGGGATGAGTTGCCTCACTCATTGCCACCCATTAGGAGTATTAGTCACCATATTGACTTGATTCCGGGAGCCAGTTTACCAAATAAAGAAGTGTATAGGTTGACACCTTGAGAGAATGAAGAAGTTAAGAATCAAGTTCAGGAGTTGTTGGATAAAGGTTTAGTCAGAGAAAGTCTAAGCCCATGTGCAGTGCCAACTGTATTAAGTCCAAAAAAGGATGGGGGATGGAGAATGTGTACAAATTCCAAATCCATCAACAAGATAACCATCATGTATAGATTTCCTTTACCCAGGATAGATGATTTGATGGATTGCTTGAGTGGAGCAAGCTATTTTTCAAAAATAGACTTGAAGAGTGGATATCATCAGATAAGAATGAGAGAGGGAGATGAATGGAAAACAACATTCAAGACAAATGGAGGTTTGTATGAATGGCTAGTCATGCCATTTGGATTGACAAATGCTCCAAGTAAATTTATGAGTTTGATGAATGAAGTACTGAAGGAATTCATAGGTAAATTTTCCATTGTATAGCTAGATGATATATTAGTTTTCAGCAAGACAGAGGAAGAACATTTAAAGCACTTGACATTAGTGATGAGGAAATTGCAGCAAGAAAAGTTGTTAATAAACTTGAAGAAAAGTTCTTTTATGAAGAAAGAGCTCATATATTTGGGTTTTGTGATTTCTTCAAATGAATTGAAGATGGATCCGGAAAAGGTGAGTGCAATCAGAGAATGGTCGTCACCCAGGAGCATATTTGAGGTGAGAAGTTTCCATGGTTTAGCAAGTTTTTATTGAAAATTTATCAGAAATTTTAGTGGTACATGTGCACCTATGATGGACACTATGAAAAAAAACCATAAGTTTTTTACTTGGACAAAGGAGTCTAAGAAAAGATTCAGAGCGTTGAGAAATAAGATAATAGAACAACCAGTTCTGGTTTTACCATATTTTGGAAAAACATTTCAGGTGAGGTGTGATGCAAGTGGGATAGCCATTGGAGCAATTTTGAGTCAAGATAATAGGCTAGTTTCTTATTTCGGTGAGAAGTTGAATGATGCTAAGGAGAAATATTCTACATATGACAAGGAGTTTTATGCAGTGATTCAAGCTTTGAAAAAATGGAGACATTATTTAATTCCAAAAGAGTTTGTTTTGTATAGTGATAATCAAGCTTTGCAATTTATTACTAGGCAAGAGAAGTTGAATCAGAGACATGCTGAGTGAGTAGAATTCATGCAGAATTTTACTTTTGTCATTAAACATATTTCTGGAAGTTCTAACAAAGTTGCAGATGCTTTGAGCAGGAGAAGTTTGGTTGTACATGAATTTCAAGTGAAGACCTTAGGGTTTGAGCACTTTAAGGAAATGTATCAGGAAGATTCAGATATTAAGGAGGCTTATGAAGCATATGAAAATATTTTGTTGACGGATAACGATTCATGGTTAGAATATTTGATTCGGGATGGATTATTTTTTAAAGGAATCCAATTATGCATACCAAGATGTTTAATGAGAGATAATCTGTTGGAAGAAAAGCATAGTGGAGGTCTAGTCGGACATTTTGGTCATGAAAAAACATTTGCATAATTAAGTAGTTTGTATTATTGGCCAGGTATGAGGGAAGATGTCAACATGCAATATTTGTCAACATGCAAAAGGGAAGAGACAAACCACTGGTTTGTATCAGCCATTGCCTATTCCAGAAAGGCCTTGGGATGCAATTAGTATGGATTTTGTATTGGGATTTGTTGGCCCTTGTCCAAGTTTTGGGGAGATTCCTGGTCATGTTGACCTATTTTGGGACTTGGATAGCTTGCCGAAGGAGGAGCGCAAGATGAAGCGGAGATCACGGGATCTCGACCCCTTTTGGGGTCCTTTCTGGGTTTTTGGGATAAT
Organism: Picea sitchensis; assembly: GCA_010110895.2. Classification (NCBI taxonomy): domain Eukaryota; kingdom Viridiplantae; phylum Streptophyta; class Pinopsida; order Pinales; family Pinaceae; genus Picea; species Picea sitchensis. The sequence continues at coordinate 45,626 of SNQJ01S0060747.1, read as the reverse complement.
GTAATGGGATTGGGATGTCGGCCCATGGGTTTACCCATGTTTAGGCCTATTTTGTAATATATAAATAGATGCCTAGGCTAGATAGAAGCAGCAGTGCATCTATGTGATGTGAGGCCGGTGTGCTAGGTTCCAAAGGAATGGCTAAGTGCTAGATCTGCATGACATAAATGTATGCTAAGTGCAAGTGGTTGTAACAAATGGTGGAAGGCTTTGTGTTGTAATGCAAGGAAAAAGGATCTAGCGAGCTGCGCAGATATTCTGGTCTATGCAAAGAAGGGTTTTAAGGCTCTGTGCTTGTAACCGATTGACTGAAGACAATAAATAAGAAGAGTTGGTGGACGTAGCCCCAGGGTGGGGGTGAACCACGTAAATACTGTGTTATGCTGCTTTGTGCCTTGTCTTGATGCGTTTACATGTTATTCGCTAAGTGATTTGATATGTTTAGATAGATCTGCTTATGATTTGTGCTTATGGTATGCGAGAATGTTAGATATGATCTACATGAATGTGTTTAGTGCTTACTTCTGATAAATCTGATCCATCTGTTTGTGCTAAGTGCTTAAATACATTAGATTAGTGTGAAAGTCGTGAAGTAGATATTGATTGCATATTGAGGAACTGACAATGCTAAGTGCTTTATTAAGTAGTATAATCATAGATTTGTGTCCCAGCTAAGGTTGCAGACACCTGAGTATTGCAACCACCCCTGCCTCTACCTCGGGTGAGACTGCATCTGCTTTGCAGGTGTTGCCGAAAGGGATGATAGTTAGGGTTTTGTTGGTGCGTTGTTGTAGCGTTGAACCCTGGGTCTGCCCCTGTGCCAAAAAATGGTTCTGTTGCCGAGACCTGAAACTGTGATTGCTGGGATCTGAGAAAGAAGAAACTTTGTGCGAAGATCTGATCTGAAATTGTGAAAGCTCTGTGCGTGATCTGTTGCCCTAGTGCACAGTATTCTACTTGATTTGTAAAGCTCTGTGCTAAAGAAAGAAGTCTGATCTGGAGAAAAGAGGCAAGATCTGTAAGCTTCGTGCTTTGATAAAGGTAAGAATAGTAGAAAATTTATAGATCTGAAAGCTTTGTTCTCTGTAAAAGTAAGATGAGTGAATTTTTTTGTTTCTAGAGTATGGATCTAGGTATGTTTGATAGATTCTATCCTATCTTGAAAAATAGGGCACTAATAGATGAAATAAGATTTGACTTAAGTATATCTGATAAGGATAGTGATAGATATGTTATACCTATGCATATAAGGAATGTTTGGACTAACGAATGGATGCAAGATCCTAAAAAGAATTTGATGCAGGTTAGCTCCCATAATCCTAGTGCGCAGTACAAAAGAGGCTGGGGATCATTTAAGAGGAAGAGAGGATTGACCCTTTGTTACAATTGCAGAAGACCGAGACATCTAGCTAAGGAATGCCCTGGTGGAAGACCTAGTTGCCTCTATTGTAAGGCTATGGACCATGAAGTGTTGGATTTCCCTAGAATGATTGCTAAAGTTGAAAAAATGAATCTGAATCAAGAAAACCCTAAGGCAGATCCAGAAGCTATGGCAGAACCCCAGCAAGAATCAAAGAAATCATTGCTACAGATAAAGGAAACCTTGAATGACCACCAACATGTCAACTTATCAAAGATCTTCAAAGAAAAAGAATGCATCGAAGTAAGAATAGGAGACTTCAACATTGACTGTTTTCCAGATTAAGAAACACAAGTGAATGTTGTGAAAGAAAGAACTTGGGAAGCTATAGGGATTCCTGCTATGACTCCTTCATTAGGAGGAATAGGGTTATTCAGAGGAAAACTGGTAAACCTATGTGAAAGGATCACTCGGATATATATGAATGCCAATGGAACTTCGACAGAAGAAGATTTTGAGATTATTGAATTTATTAAGGACAACAACCCATTTACCATATTACTAGGAAAACCTTGGATTGACAGAGATCAAGCCAGACGAAAGGAATAAGAACACGTTTTGGAGAAGAAGAAACAAGAGTTAAAAGATTTCCTGACCAGAAGGATCACACACTTGATTGAAGAACAAGATAATAGATCAAAGCTATTTAACACTAGAGACCCAGATGTCAAAGATGCAAGAACATTAGAAAACTCACAGAAGACTGAATTACCTATCCCAGATAAAGAAAAGGTATTACCCCTGAATCCTAGGAAAGAATCTCCACCGCGTGCAGTGACTATGTCAAAATAAGATAAGAATCAGAATGGAAAAAGGACTTCTGAGACGAAGCTCACTGGAAGGAAGGCTAGAAAGCTAAGTAAGAAGAGGGCTAAGATGGAAAAGTTACAAAAAGTTCCAGAGGGGACTTCGCAGAAAGAAAATTTGCAGAATTGGAGATTCGTCGAGATATCAAAACAACAACACATGGCACTTTGCCATGGCGAAGCAATATAGCCACTGGGGACATTATAACCATTCGACTGGCGCTCCGAACGGATATAAAGGAATTTAAGTCTTGACACCAGACCATTGGATTGTGCCATAATGGACCAAACAGAGTTAATGAAGGCTTCATACCCATTGCAAGTGAATCATTGTTGCGTTGCCTACTTATCCCGTCACGTCATGCACCAAGAACACTTTTGCTAACTGAGTTTTTTGAGCCCACAGACTAAAACAAGTTTATACAGTGATCATCGTGCTCTTACTCTCTATCTTATTCATTGTGTCCAAGTTATTCCCTGAACCCACGATTGTTCACCCCGAATGTGTATGTCAGACGAATTGAGCGACGTAGAGAAAGTTGTTGAAGAAGATTTGATCAACCTGATGGCTGAGAGAGTCATGTCAATGTCTGAAGGTATACAGGCTTCATCCACCAGGACAGTGCAAGCATCTCCGTCCATTGCTCGAGCCGGACCATCCCGGCCAGCCGATGAAAAGAGAACCAAGCACAAAGACGATCTCGCGAATGCTAAGATGATACTGAGCATCCTACTCGCCTATCTACCACCTCTGAGTGGTGCAATAAATAGAGACAGTGTGGCCAGAGAATTTGAGTACGCTTTGGTCACTGCATACCTCCCGAAAGGGATATGCGCAGTTCGTGCTGACCAAGACAACATATCAGCGTTGAAGTTTAGCAACTNAAGAATTCGAAGATCGTCCCTCAATAATGGACTATGAACCTTGCGCAGTCCACACTGCTCAATGTGATGAAGATTCCTCACTTTGGAAGACACCAAGAAGTGAATGCATGCGTCAAGATACTGTTGTCCTGCTACCATGGCAGATACTTGTGGTTAAACCACCGTATCATAGTGTATCCAATGTTGATCAATTGGATCATAGGGTTGAGTATGTAAGGCCTTGACCCACAGGAGTTCTATCCCGGAAAATCCATGGACCGTTGTTGTGGGGTTTTTCTACCCTACAGACTAGCAAGCTAGGGCTTTAAACTTGCATGCAGATCATGACCCTTAAGAAATAACTTTTAACCTCCTACCCAAACCTAGAACCCTTTTTCTCAG
>SNQJ01S0060747.1:0-42124 GCA_010110895.2 Picea sitchensis | reverse complement strand
ACACAAATCAAATAACATAGATAAGACTCATGTATTTGGGACGGGAAAAGCATCTTTTTCATTAATCTCAATATGAATCAACTTACAATGATTTTAGAGACCGGCCACCATTCCTTGATCCTGATCCTGGGCTCCTCCTCTTCTTTTGTCCTCCAACTACTTTGCTTGAAATCTCCTAAAGCTTGAGGAAAGGCTAAAGGGTTGGGACAAAACTAACTTCGCAATTTGGCAGAGTTTCTTTGCTATGATTTTTCCTTCTAAGATAGTACCCCTACCCCTTCTTTTATAGGCTAGAAGGAGCTAGGGTTTTGGATGAACTCTCGGCCATGCATGGCCGGGAGTTCTAGTTCACTGACAAAAAGCTTTTCGTTTCGTCGGCAACTTTCCATTTTTTGTGATTCTAAAGGCCAGCAAGCGGTCCAACGCGCCCAGTGAGAGGTTAGGGCGCGGGTTGCTTGATTTAAGTGGTTTTTCAAGGTTTTATTCAACATGGCTTTGACAAGGAAGAGACATGAGTTGGCCTGATGCCAGGTAAGCCTGTGTGGTGCATTTTAGGGTTATAACAACCGCGCTCTCACACAACGGATCAAGGATACCTATGGAGATGTCGAGAAGGGCATGCGAGGCTACAAGGTAGCCTCTATCCAGAGTGGCACAATGCGTCTTCAATGTCAACTGATCACAGGAAAGTTAGTCTGCAAGAATCGACCCACCCAAGTAACTAGTTTTGTATTCGACCTCCCAGGGAAGTGCACGAAGGGCCTACAAATGAACTAGGCGAAGTACCTGGTGAACCAGTTAGAACTTGACTGTAGAGAAGCCCAGGATCAAGGGTACGAGTTTCATTTCAGCTGGTTGTTGATCTTGATCACTTTCATCGCCTGGGAGATGCCAGAAGGTGCGACCTTCCCGAACATCGAGCCCTTTGAACCCTTGGCCGTGAAGTTTAGTACACTATAGTACTCCAGTGACATGAACAAGAAATGACAGTCAAATGCTGTGTTCCATACCTATTAAAACCAGCTAAAGACAACCATCCAATCTAAGCCTCGCATCACTCTGAATACTTTACACCGCTTCAAGCCTTTGATGAAATTCAACGCAGACTGCCATTTCATTTATATCAAAGCGGGAGCTGACAAGAAAAAACAAAAACTGTAGTCGTACTACAAGTTGACGGAGGAGGACTTGGAGGAAATCACCAAGGAATGGTCGGTGGACCTCCTCATTCCAGCAGACCCTGCGGAGATGTCTAACTTAGACAGTCCAGAAGCAGTGCATGATACACCTGGACCCAGAAAGATGAAGAAAACTGAAGAAGCCCAAGATGTAAGCAGTACCTCAGCAAATACTACTTCCATCTCACCTTAGCAAGGAGGTGATGGCGGAGAGATAGATGGCACAGATGTTGAACAAAAGAAAGGCAAGTTTACACCGCCTAGAGACAAGGAGGACCCCTCGAAGAAAAGGAAGGCCTCCCCACCAAAGCCTTCTTCATGGAACAAATCGAAAGCATCTATGACCAAAATGTAGACTACCCTCACCTCAGATGACTTCGACTTCATTGTAGCAGCACTGAACGATGCTTCACTGGAGATAGCCGAGAAGCAAGAAGATAAGAAAGAAGAGATGTATGATTGAATTGAAGTTGAACTCTGAGGGGTGCAACAGGCACTACAGTCCAGCCGTGCAGTATCCACTGCGCCTTTGATAGTAGGAACACCAGAACTAGGAGACGAGCCAGCTCAACTCCACTGAATCATCGATACAGTCGAAGCTTGCCTTCGACGAGCGCAGGAAGAAACAGCGCAAGCCACCCAGGCCTTGGCACAAGTACAGGGAATCCTTCTAGAGAAACGCAGTACTGCAGAATAGGAAAAGATTGCTCTCCAAGAAAAGTGGGATGAAGAGAAAGCAAAGCTACAACAAAGCAAGGAATAGTTGCTCGCAGAGAAACTCGAGGTAAAGGAAATGGTCAACAAATCACTTCGCTCTGTGACAGTCGTCGAAGTAAAGCTCGAAGAGCGAGTTCCATAGCAGGTGGCACAACTTGAAGAAGTGATCCAATAGCTCCAGCAGTGCATCACAGATCTAGAGCTACGCACTGTGCCCAAGACCCCACAGGACGTAAGGGACCAGCAAGAAGCAACTGCCTGCAACACAGTTGACAGATTAAAAGCTCTTGCCCTGGAATGCAAGAAGTTGAGTAACCGCAGCACCCAGACATACAAGAACCTCACCGAGAATCCAGAGTTACAGGCACTGGAATCGCATCTCCAGAAAGCAAAGTAGCACATAGATACACTCCAGGCGTAGCTGAAGGCGCTATCGTCCGTAGAAAGAATGAAGCGGTCTCAAGAGAAACGCACCGCCCAGCGGCAAATCCATATGATTCAAAGCAAAGTGATGGAAGTCACTCAACCGCTCCAACCAGTACAAGATAAGGCATGCCAATTTTTCACCAAGGTCAAGAGCTGAGGAGCAGAGCTAGAACAGGTTGTCATCACAACAGAACAATGCCTAGAAGGGCCAATGAATGACACAGTGATATAGGAATTCATTGAGCAAGAGGCTGTTGCACAATAGCAGGTCAAAGCAGCTCGAGCCAAGCTCAAGGAATTCAAAGTAGAACTGATCAGAACAGAGTGACTTGGGACGAGTCACAGGTGAGTGTTGGGGGCCTGTTGGTCCTTGACCAAGTTTTGGGGAGATTCTTGGTCATGTTGACCTATTTTGGGACTTTGACACCTTGTCGAAGGAGGAGCGCAAGACGAAGCAGAGATCATGGGATCTTGACCCCTTTTTGGGTCCTTTTTAGGTTTTTGGGATAATGTAACGGGATTGGGATGTCGGCCCATGGGTTTACCCATGTTTAGGCCTATTTTGTAATATATAAATAGATTCCTAGGCTAGATAGAAGTAGCGGTGCATCTATGTGATGTGAGGTTGGTGTGCTAGGTGCTAAAGGAATGGCTAAGTGCTAGATCTGCATGATGTAAATGTATGCTAAGTGCAAGTGGTTTTAACAGATGGTGGAAGGCTTTGTGCTGTAACGCAAGGAAGAAGGATCTAGCGAGCTGCGCAGATCTTTTGTCCTATGTGAAGAAGGGTTTTAAGGCTCTATGCTCGTAACCGATTGACTAAAGACAATAAAGAAGAAGAGTTGGTGGACGTAGCCCCAGGGTGGGGGTGAGCCACGTAAATACTATGTTATGTTTCTTTGTGCCTTGTCTTGATGTGTTTACATGTTATTCGCTAAGTGCTTTGATATGTTTAGATAGATCTACTTATGCTTTGTGCTTATGGTATGCGAGAATGTTAGATCTGATCTACATGAATGTGTTTAGTGCTTACTTCTGATAGATCTGATCCATGTATTTGTGCTAAGTGCTTAAATACATTAGATTAGTGTGAAAGTTGCGAAGCTCTGTTTTATCAGCGAAGTAGATATTGATTGCATATTGAGGAACTAAAAGTGCTAAGTGCTTTATTAAGTAGTATAATCACATATATGTGTCCCAGCTAAGGTTGCAGACACCTGAGTCTTGCAATGACCCCTGCCTCTACCTTGGGTGAGACTGCATCTGCTTCGCAGGTGTTGCCGAAAGGGCTGGTAGTTAGGGTTTTGTTGGTGCGTTGTTGTAGTGTTGAACCCTGGGTCTACCGTTGTGCCAACATGATTACCTAGAACCCATAAGGGAAGTGATTCCATATTTTTTGTGGTCGATAGATTTTCCAAAATGACACATTTCATACCATGCCAAAAGACAAATGATGCTACACATATAACCAATTTGTTTTTCAGAGAAGTTGTGAGATTACATGGATTTCCCAGAAGCATAGTTTCAAACAGGGATACTAAGTTTGTGGGACAATTTTGGAGGACTCTATGGAAGAGGCTGGGAACTAATTTATCTTTTAGTTCAACATATCACCCTTAGACAGACAGACAAACTGAAGTGGTGAATAGGAGTCTGGAAAAATTATTAAGGAGTTTAGTAACTGAAAAAGGTCGTTAGTGGGATCATATTCTGGCACACGCAGAATTTGCATTTAACAATTCAATTAATAGAAGCATTGAAAAAAGTCCATTTGAGATAGTATATGGAAGACAACCAAGAGGAGTTACAAAATTGAGAGAATTGAAACAAGATGAATTCAGGAGCACTAGAGAAGAATATTTTGCTACAGAAATGCAAAGACTTCATGATCAAGTTAAGAAGTAGATACAGGATAGTAATCAAAAGTATAAGGACGGAGTTGATCAGAAAAGAAGGGAAGTTCAATTTGAAGTGGGAGATGAAGTTTTAACACATTTGAGGAAGGAAAGGTTTCCAAGAGGGACCTATAATAAGTTGAAGATGAAAAAGATAGGACCATGCAAGATCCTTAGAAAATTTGCAGCAAATGCTTATGACATTGAGTTGTCGGATAATATTGGGATATCACCGATATTTAACGTTGCAGATTTGTATCCTTATAACAGAGATGACATAGGCGAATTGGATGATCAGGAAGAGATTTAGTAGGAAGAACATATGCCTATAGCAGAAAAACCTTAGATGGAGAAAATTTTAGAACAGAGGATTGGAAGGAAAACCAGAAGAAAGATGTATCTTGAATATTTGGTGAAGTGGAAAGATCACCCCGTGGAAGATTCAAGTTGGGTAAGTGAAATTGATATTTTGAAACATTGCAAGATAGTATGAGAGCTCATGGATAGGATTCCATGAATAATTTTTGCCAGAGGAGTATGATGAAGGAGCATCGCAATCACATTCAAAGGAAGCAGACGTGGAACCAGAATCGACAACTCAACACATCAAAGGATCCAAACCAACCTTAATCAACTTGGTAGCGACGTGAAGATATTTTTAATTTTGTCGTTAATTAATTAACTGTCTGTAAAGTCGGGCCACCATTTTGGAATTGACAGATGATTGTAAAAGCTTTACACAACTGTAATGTATTACAAGTAGTATGTATTAGTCATTAGGTTACATTAATTAGTTGAGTCGGTAACCGCTTGAGTAGGAAGTAGTAGAGTTTAGATAGGAAAGAAAGGCCACAGAGAAAGCTCTGGGTCCGTAGAGAAGGTTTCATTGTAATGTGTCTGTAACGACGGTGATTGTACTTATGTTTATGAATCTAATAGAACAGAGAAAATTGACCCAAATTGTACAGTGTTTTATAACTTACTGTTAATATGTGTTTCGTTATTGTATGATTTTGAGTGAATGAACTTATGGAGAATTGAATGAGTTCAATTGTTTCTCTTCTAAAAATCTATGCAAGGAGTGCATACAGAGTGCAAGGAGTGCGCATGAGAAGAGTCTTTCTTGACTCGAAGCTCAGAAGAGATAGCAGAGGATTTGTATATGCAGAGTGTGCATATTAAGTGCAAGGAGTGCACATAGGAGTGAACTTATTCTAATTTTGAAATCTCAGAAGGTCGAACACTGAGTTTCCAGGAGGACATCAAAAGGTCTTTTGGAAGACGCAGAAGGATGAAGATCCTTAACTACTGAGTAAGTGAAAGCTCAGGGAGAAGTCACAATTCATTGACAAAATCTCAGGAGGGAGAACACTGTTAAGGCTTTCGAAACAGTTGAAATATTTCAAGTCATGAAAGAATTAGAACTCAGAAAGATTGTTGCTGAGTTATTCATTGAAGGGTTATCAAGAACCTAAACGGATGGCGGAGAATCTTAGAGGGAGAAGTGTCGATATCCGCTGACCATTGGATCAAGAAAACTTGCGAGGAAGATAAGGCAAGAGTCCTTTAACACTCGAAAGCTCAGAAGGAATAGTGACCGTCGATCTAAGGGAAGATCGAACCATTGATTTATTTCATCAGAAGTTGGGAGAATAGAGGAAATTGCTTTCGAAAACCCTGAAATGCGAAGTGCCGAAAGGATCTGGACCATTAGATTTTAGAGTATTGTGGATCGTTAGATACGGCGTTGGGTTAGCATTTCGTTGACTTTCAAAATGAAAAATTCAAAGGGAAAGAGTTGTGAGAATTCACGAAACGTGAACTTGCGATTTGATCTGGACTGTTGGATCTTGGAGTGTTAAGAGTCGTCGATTGACGCGAGTGAAATTTCGGGAGTTCGGGGATCGGGAGAAAAGAGGAGAAGAGTTCGTCAATCTCATGAAACGCAAAATCCTGAAACTCTTGAAGGATAGGCCCCAGGTCATAGCGAAGGGTCACATTGGTGCAAGCTAAGGGAGGATCTAGCATGTTCTAGGCTCTTATTTTGGATTTCGGGAATAGAGAGAGTCAACGGAGACTCATACCGAAATACCCGATATGCGAAATCCCATAACGCCTTTTGGGACAAGCGTGTGGTCATAGCCAGTGGGCATATGGAGGAGGCTTGCACCTAATGTTTGTTTTCACGGGATGAAGCATAGAAGGACCTGTGGTTACTGTGTGAAGATTTCTAGCAAGGAATCAAAAGTTGTTTTTAGCTCAGTCTTGAGAAGATCCTAAGACTGAGAGGTCACGTAGCCCTTGGAGAGAAGGGGGCTCTGCACCATGTTACAATACAGTTTCGTTCCATTTTTTGATACAGTGTTGTCTTCAGTGAATTTGGGAAATATTGTTCTTCACCGACATTACTGGTTCACTGGTTGATGCATGTTCATTGGTTCGTTCGATGTTGCTTGTTGTTGTTTGATTCAACTTTGAAAAGTTGAGGTCCTGCATTTGTTGCAGTTGTAGTAGGACCTCTTCATGGTTGTTCACTGGTTTGTTTTTCCTCAACTTTGTCATCCCTCATTGACAGGTAAGTTTCCATGCCATCGTTTCATTGCTATTCATTTTTTCTACTTGTTATTTTCACCTTGCAAGCAATAATTTTCAATAGTAGGAGTCCCTACCTCAAAATTATATTGTAGAACATCTTTCTGTGTGGTTGTTACGACCAAAATATTTTCCTTGTTCTTGAACGTCAATGTTCTATACAGAACCCTCCTTTGTCACAGTCGTGGTGACATATAAAAAAGAAAACCGAATGTTCTCCTCTTATTTTTTGTTCCTGGAAACCATGTGTTTCATGCATTTTTTACCGGTTGTTCCCTTCCAATCACATATGCCAATTTCCACATCCTGGATATTGTGCCATATTTGTTTCCAAAATAGCAATGCAAAGGGGTTTAGAAAACGAATTCGGAGTTGTCACAAGGGGGAAAGCATCTGCCAGGGTCTTGTGAGAGGGAATGATTTTATTCTCTGAGTCAGAAACTCCGTTCACCTGTTTCCTTTGTTCTGTCCTTTTTGTCTTGCAGATCATCTTCTGCCTCTGAGAAGATTGTAGGATGCACACCATGAATAGGTTCAAAAATGATATACCTTGAATACTTGGTCTTTGTGCTCAATAAATTTATAGTGTTATTTATTTGCGTTGTCTCTTCTATTTGGTTCACTTCTCACTACACGTTTGTTTTCTTTTCATATGCTGTGGAGACTAGTGGGGATTGAATTTGAAAAGAAGAAGGTTGAAGGATACATAGCGGAATTGGTACGCAGTTCCGTGCTTGTAGTTTTCTATTTGTCTTTTTTTTGTTTTTCGTTTTTTTTTTCTTTTCTCTGTTTTCATATAAACTGAAAATAGCTAAGAAACAACTTGAAAATCATAGTTTAAGAGATGAAACAAGTAATAGATGTTAAGTCCTATGAAATAGATATAGACTCCATTGTACATGACATCATCGACGAGGTATTGCATAACAATGGGATTTTTAGATTAGATGCATTCTCGTATGCTATAGGAGATTGCCTTTTCGATGCATTTCAGGTTCTATTGCATTTTCATTATTCCTCGATCGACTTGCGCAATGGATTGATAGATTATTTCTTGGGTTGTTTAAAAAATGGCGATGTTGAGGCATTGGAGTCGTATGAATACGAATTGGCATCTGATTTTCTTTGGCAGTTGCATGGAATACATGATGTCACTACATATTTTTCAAAGATGCGGTTGTATGCATCTGCAATTTATCCTGCACATGAGAGGGGACTTTGGGGAGATACATTTTGTATACTGTGGATTTCTAAGTGGATAAATATATCAATTGGAATATGGTCATTGACAAGAAAAACAAGATATCTACTATTCAACAAAACTGCATCTAGTGATCCATATTGCATCTTATTCCATGATGCCAATCCTGCCAGTGGTCATTATGAACCACTACTGTATAGAAAATTATCCATATGCAATCTTGGAGGACCTCATATTTACTTGTCCCTCATTTGCAAAGACCTTGAATCACAATGGAAACAGATTATGCATCGTATACACTGCCATGGCTTGCAGATAGCAACAATTGTTGCATCTAGTTGTGGAGATAGTCTGTTCAATGCAATTTGTTATTTGGTAGCAACAGATTTCGATGTGTAGTCGCTATGGCTTCACACTATAAAATCCTTTTTCAATGCAATTATAGGCAACAACCAACATGATTTTAGCTGCTTGCATCAACACCTTTAACCATATCTCCTAGAAAATATGTCGGCAATTGGAAGTTGGCAAGAATACCATGTAAACATGGCACTGCCATATGAAAAAGGAAATGTATAGAGTGGAATATTATGTTCGCAATGGCTATCTATCATATTCAAAGTAAATATCCAGGTCTGGTCGGCCCTGCCAGATGACACTGTCCATTCCTAGTATATTGATTCAAACTATGATTGAACAATTGACATCATATCATTGAAAACAGATACGACACATATCCATTATCAACCTTCGATGGGAAATACCATTGGTTCAGGGTCCACTGTCCATGCCACCCAAACCGCATCGAATCTACATACAAGTAACATCCTATTTAATGAGAATGAAACTCGTCCTAGTTTCCATGAGGCCATACAGGGCTTAAAAAAAAACGTAGACTAGCTTATCACAACTTGAAAAAGGTCATACCTGAAACTCGTCCCAGTTGTGATGAGGCCATACAAGGCTTAAACAAAAAACATAGACTAACTTATCACAACTTGAAAAAGGTCATCCGTGAGAGAAAAAAATACATTGGTAGTATAGGAAATATTGTTGGTTCAGGGTTTAGTGGCAATGCCAGCCAAACCATATCGAATTTGCATAAGCGTCGCATGCTATTTAATCAGAATGAAACTCATCACAGTTGCCATGAGGTCATCTTGGCCTTGAACAAGAAACATAGACTAAGTTATCACAACTTGAAAAAGGTCATATGTGAGAGAAAAAGATGCATTACTACACTTCCTTCTAGAGAGAAACTAAAATATCACAACCTAAAATAAATTGTTTGTGCACAAAACAACAAAAACAAGTACAATCACATATCCCAAAATGGGCATGGCACTATCCAAGAGAAAAAAATCGCATTTCGTGGGCTAGAACCAACACCATGCACTACTACCAATGAAAACCAACAAACACTTTCTACACATACTTCCCTATGGACGAAAGATGCAAGACAGACCTATATGAAACAAATCAAAGACACTCCTTCCATTGCATGTGCAATTTGCGATCAATTGAATTTTGCAAAAAACACTAAGTCTTTCACGCCTGATTTGGAAGCAGAATACCTCCGCTCGACACTAAATGATAAAACATTTTCCAGTGGCAAAATTTGTCTTCCATGCAAACGGTCGCTTGAAAATGGAAAACTTCCACAGTTTGCAATGCCTTGTTGACGATTGAAAACGTCAACGCAGTTTCGCCCGCAAAGTGTTGCTAAAGCCTATTATTATAAAAACTAAATAATACTAAAAGGTGGGACCCCCTTGAATGATTGGAGATCAGTTCTGTTCATTTTTGTTATGATAATGTGCCGTAGAGGTTTACATGATCGATGTTGATATCGTTGTTATTGGTATAAGTTGAGATTTCGTGATGTTTTCCCTTCATGATATACAACGTGCTATTCATTAATGGTGATTGTTCCTATTACACCTACATAACAAACATGTTATTAAAGCTGCATTAAGGGCAATTTTGAAGAAGGCAAGGTATTACAACACGTGCAAGGGAACCTAGTTCTGCAATACTACATGCATAAAATATTTGTTGGTCATTGCTAAACCCTAGCTAATAAGGAAATGGATATGAAATGGGGCTAAAATACATTTTATATGCATATGGTGGAAGTTTTTGTGGCGCATGGAAGTAATGGTTTGCGATTTTGTATAGTATATATGTATGGTGATTATGCTATGTTTCGGGCTGATGTTGATCACGCTATTGGTGATGTTTCTATACATGATCGTTTAGACTGTATAGTGTTCAAGCGATTTATTTGAGCTATATTGGGGATATTAACATGGGTGGCTCATTTGGCAAAGTGACAATGGAAATGGTTGAATTATTATGTGGAACTTGGATTATGCTATGGTTTAAATATGTTGATATTCTTGATGCATTGGTTGATTAATGGTGTTAATGGAACGCTCGTCGGCATGTACTGTGGAGTAAATGAGATATGGGTGGAGGTGACATGCATTTACTGCATGTCACCTTTACCCTTCCCGTTGGCCGCCACCCTAATTGGACTATTGTGTGATCTGGCTGTTGTGCTCACACTCCAGATTTTTAGCAGGGTGAAACCGCTCGGCCACCTCTCGTCTTAAGGATTTCGATTAACATGTATGTCTCTTTTGGCCATTCTTGACTACACTCTGGTTATGAAATGATTTTTGGCTCAGTTGTATTGGTTTGTGTTTGTCCTGAGTGCTGCAACTGTGTGAAATTTTGGTTTTGAATGGAAATGGATGGTTCTTCTTGTAATAGTTTGAGATCTTCGAAGTCGCTAGTCTTCCTGGGTGAAGTTCTTGGTTATCATTGTTGTTTGGTTGAAGGTTTTTTTTTTAAATCTTGGCTAGATGGTTGTCTTCGCGCACTGTTACTAAATCCAGTCTCTGGCTTCTTGGGTTTGATGAGAGTCTTATTTCCCTGTTTCGGCCCTATCATGGAACTGTCTCCCATTCAAAAGCGAATCAAAGTCCTACTTGTGCATACGCCTTTGACCTCAAAGTTTCACTGTTACGAGTTGTTAGTTCCTTCCTCTGTGATAGCTACCATGAAAACCCTTAACCCTCCAGACTGGAGTGGCATAAGGAGACTGTTGAGCCTATCAAGTTGTTTCCGGCTATTATGGTCTATTACTTTGGGTACAGGCTCACCCGTTGGTCATGTAGCTACAGTGTTGGCGTGTTTTTTTCTCACCGCCTCTATGATATTAGCGTAAACCCTACATTGCTATTTTCTTTTTTGAGGTCACAATCACTCAGTGATTTTAATGGAAGGGCCTCTGCCCCGTGTCGATTGGATGCCTGGTTATGCATAGCTACCATGGCTTGTTTGTTTGGTTGTTCCTTTACCACAGGGGTGAATTGTTAGTTTATATAAAGTCATTAATATTTACACTTATGATGATTTGGTGGATGGCTGACATTGGTTACGAATGTTTGGTGGTTGCTCACTCAAGTTGCGTTCTGTGTATGGTGTTTTAGAAATAAAACATGGGGTGTAATAACTACAGTTTTTTGGGGGCCAAATGGTGATTGAATTGGATAACTGCAGTAAGCATACCCATGGCCTCCTGGTGTTTTTTTGGTTGAATAAACCTGAGTGTGCACAACTTGTTCAATCACGAGTGATTAGGTCGATCACTCAACATGATATACTGAGTTATATCGTGTTGGTATGTTGTTGTAGTAAATGGTTGTTGCATCGTGAAGTTTTCTCAGTTGCACACTATGTGTAGTATGGATAGTTGTTTTCATGCTCCGTGATATCCACTAAGTTTTGAGTGCGTTGTTTATTGCAAATTGGCCACTGTCGATAAAAATCTTGTTGAATAGGTGGCTTAGTTTTAAGTCACATTGAACTGTTGTTTTTTTTTAAGGACATAACTACATTGCCTGAGAAACTCACTCTTGTGAAGATGGTGTTAAATGGTGGCAATTGGTTATATAATGAATTGTCATTTCAGGCGTGGCAATTTGGTCTTGATTATTTTACTGCATATATATATGTGTGTGTGTGTGTGTGTGTGTGTGTGTGTGTGTGAGAGAGAGAGAGAGAGAGAGAGAGAGCGATCACCATGTTATTTTTGATGGACTCTATGGCAGTAATAATGACTTCATTTTCATTTTGGAAACATGATTTTTAATGTAGATGTTGATTGAAGAAATGCGTGGCAGTGATGGATGTTGATGATTATAGATTGGAAATGAGTGTTGTTGTTGACTGTTATAAAATGAAGAATGTGCGAATAAAGGGAACATAGCCTCTTACAAATTGTGTGAATTACTTATCTTTTATGATGGCACTGTGTTAGATATTTTATTATTGGACAGTGAACTAGTTAAATACACAATAATTGTTTTCAGTCATGATGATTGTTGTTTGGTGCGTCTATTCTTACTACAGAATGTTTTATGGATTACTTGATTAGTCTCATGAAAAGTAATCTCTTTTCTTCCCCCTCTCATTATCTCATTTTTTGCTAATTACAAACCTTTCACATGTCCCATATTGATTTTCTCACCTCCTGTTCTGAGATTGATTAGAGTCAAAAGAAATTCTGTATTAGATTGGATAAAAGTGGTGGAATTATGTGTGGATTGCAGTGAAGGTTATTGGTTTGCTTAGAATTGATTGTTGTTGTGATCGAGCAGTGACCATTTCCCTCCCCTTTCATTATATCATATTTTCTCTAATTACAAACCCCTCATGTATCCCTGAACATTTTCCACCCCCCTGCTCGTTGATTAACATTAAAACAATTTGTATGGATTGGATTGCATGAACCTGATACATTCTGAGCCAAATCTATTTCGTATTTTTTAAGAGTTGTCATGCATGGCTATTTAAAAGACTATTTGCTAATCGATTACACATGCAAGATTCTTTGATTGGATTGGGCAGGGAATAGTCCGACCTAGGCCGGAAAGGCCTCCTTTCCAAGCCCCGCAATGACAGATTGACTTTAGGGATTTTGGACAACATGTTTTATTTTGGATATATGAGTATTATTTGTGAAATAATTTCAAATTTCATGAGCTAAAATTGACAAAAGTAAATATATTGATGGG
The DNA here is from genome assembly GCA_010110895.2 of Picea sitchensis. NCBI lineage: Eukaryota > Viridiplantae > Streptophyta > Pinopsida > Pinales > Pinaceae > Picea > Picea sitchensis. The sequence goes on along the minus strand of SNQJ01S0060747.1, from coordinate 29,031 downwards.
AGACACAAGGAAGTATTTTTTCTTAACTAATGGTTATGTTATAATTGTTATGATGGCTATGAACTAAAGGGAGTCACAAGGGGTCCCACCTACTAGTTATTAATTAATTATGACCCTTATTATGATTATTACTTTTCCCCCTAACTAGAGTTAGTTGAGTCTTTAGTTAGCTTAACTAATGAGTTGGTTCAACTACTTCAACCAATTCTAATTTGTTAAAAGAAGAAGTAAGGGGAGGAACAAGGGAGGATAAAAGCACAAGCATGCTAAGCTTTGCTCTTTGAGTTTATGTTGAGATAGTTCAGTTTTCATTCATTCACATATTCATCACAACCTAATTCTGTTTTGTGATAGCAGGGTCTTATTGTAAACAACAATATTCAGGGCTGAATCAAATCATTCAGACACTTATTCTTCAGAGGTGTTGATCTATCTTTGATAGTCTGTGTAGACTTGTCTGTTTNAGCGGATCCAACTTTTAGAGTTCAGTTTTGGTTTTCTGTCATAGGTCCTTTTGTATGTTCCATCGGGGATTTCTAAGTTTGACTTTGGTCCAAGATTTATGTGTGAAGTTTTGTAAAGACAATGACTCTTGGTGAATTGGAATGAAATAAAGGATTTCTTTATGTCTCATCTATCTTGATTATCTTCTTGGTGTCTTTACTTTTGTTCTTACATTTATTTCAACAGCTGATATATTCAGAAAATTACATAAAAATTAAATTTTCAGCAAGCTTTTTGTTGATAAAAGACTAGCCTAAGCACTCATAATTGATACTTGTGACGTTAGGATGTTATTTTTGTTGGCTATAAATATAGGGTGATATTCCCATATACTTTTCTTTACCCAAGTAAAGTCCAAAAATGCTTGAGTAAGATCAATTCATATATTTTCCTCAACATTTATTTGGCGACCATACTGGGGAGATCTTTGATATCTCTCTGGTTAAATTTTATACTCGATTTTCATTGATACATCTTTCTTTTTTTTGTTTTGATTCTTGATTGTTTTGCTATTCGTGACTGTTCCTGTTACAAGATAGCCCAATCTTGAGCCTGGTCTCCAAGACCATACCAACATTGCTTTGAACCTGTTTCATACTATTTTAGACACTGTTAGAGCCCATGTTGAACTTAACCGTTCTTGGGCAGCAATTGAACGAGATATTAGTGCTCAAGAACAACTGGAAGCTAGACATAGACAACTTAGAAACCAACAGTAATCCTTCTTTCTTCAAGTCTTGGATTTGTTTTCTTTCATGTCCTTTGATTCTCATGCTTCTATAAGAAGAAGAGGTTTGTCACCCAAAATCAATCCCATTGTTGAGATAGGAAGAAAAAATGTTGTGTTATCTGCCCAACGAAGTGCTCTAAGGAGAAATTTATCTAATTGATCCAGCTCGTCTTTCTTTCCCTCATCTATCATCCACAAGATGGAATCTAGTGGTGTCTCTGGTGGCACGGGAAGTTCTCCATCTTCCCAATATTCATCGTCATCGGTGATTGGTAGCTTGTACAACCACCATATCCCTGTCCAATCTACTACGAACCCGCCAAAATCATCAAGAAGTATGGACTTTTTCATTTCGAAGAAGACGCCACAACTACACCATGGCACGTGTCCTCTCCTCTTAACCTAGCTCATGCTACTCGCCCACTTCCAAAGTTTAAAGAGAATTTGCCTAAGTTTTTAGGAAATAACACTATCAATACCAATGAATACCTAGTGGCATTTTCTAATTCTTTTCATAACATAGGGGCAAACGACAACGATACTTTCATGCACCTATTCATCAATTACTTGGAAGGGAAGGTTGCGGCCGAATTTTTTGACCTTCCTCCTAAGATTTTGTCTACCTGGGAGGAATTAATCTACTGGTTCAGATCCACTTACGAGCAATCCAAAAGCCCTCATGAGAAGTTAAGGGAGTACAATAACGTCACTTACAAAGATGGTGAGACCATCAGGTCTTTCAAATTGTGTTTCACCAAGTTGTATAATCAAATCCCTGAACTTATCCTCCCTCAGAACCAAGTCACTTTCATGCATTACTACAATGCATTTCCTTCTCCTTACCATCATAGGCTTGAAGAGAAGGCCATTGATAATCTCGGTTCCACTCTAAACACTTGTTCAAAGTATGAAGAACAGCTTGAAAGAACTGATCTACCCCAGGGAGAACAATTTAGACAAACATACATGTCCGCTCTCTTACATCTAGTACAAGATATGAACAATCGTATGATAGAATTTGAGCGGAAGGGTAGCATCTCTCCTCTCACCCATGGAGCTTCATCCTCTTCTGCCCCTCCTTTTATAAGCCCGGTTGAAAATAATTTTCAGCCCAAGGCTATCTTGCCTAGGAGTTGGTGTAACTTTTGCAAGGAACACCATGAAGAAACCATGTATGAGGTAAGGAAGAGTGCCAGAGACAAGATCTTTGGTAAAAGACCAGAAGCCACTATCGTTGTCCTAGATTTTGCGGAGATAGAATATGTCATGCTTATCAATACCAGAAATAAAGCCTATTCCCCAAAAGGCAAGTTTGACCCTCCTCGCAGTTTTTCTATCCCGAGCTCATCTTCAACCGCTGTTGCGCAAGTTCCTAAAATTCCTGAGAGTCAAATAATCNTACAACATCTTGAATCAATTGGCTAACATCAAAGAAGATGCAACCTTACTAGACATGGTTGTCATCCCTGAACAACAGATGCATCTGAAACAATTCATGGAAGGAAAGGCTTTCGTTGTAGCCAATCTTTCTGAAGAGGTAGATGAAGAGGATTCTTCTGTAAATAAAGTAGGTGTACATAACTTCAAACACCCTCTAAAAAACCCCCCTTTTTATATGTCTGTAAAAATCATGGATAAAATCGCCCATTGTTGCCTCATTGATGGTGGTTCAAGCCCAAGTGTTATGTCGAAGGTTATTATGGAAGAGCTATGCTTATCTTGTACAAACAAAAATGCCTGAAGCATGCTCCCCTATAATAGTCTACAACAAACAACCATAGGCGAGATTAAAGATGTGACCTTGGTTTTATGCACTCACCCTGAAATAAGGACAACCCTCATCATTCAGGTGATTGATATGCATGTAAGCTATTATTCAATTATCTTGGGAAGAGATTGGCAAACCCTAATAGGTGGATACCTCTCGCTCGATGGGACACATTTATCCGTTCCTTGGAATGGTAAGAATATCATAGTCCTTAGAGAGGGAAAGATTTCACCCTACATAGAGAATGTTTAGCAATATAACATAAACTATGTCGAAGACGAATTAGGGGTGTATTCCATATTCGTTGAAGAGGATAATATTCCTCTGGAAAGAATTGATTTAGAGGATGAATTATGGTGTATGCAATTCGATGGTTCACACTCTAATGAGGGTAACGGGGCTGGTATTATATTGGTTTCCCCTGTAGGAAAGTTTCATAATCTGTTATACAGGTTGGAGTTTGCTTTCTTGAACAATGCCATTGAATTCGAAGCTTTGCTGTTAGGCATTGAGAATGTCCTTAACCTTGGTTTTGGTCACCTTTCAGCCTTCAGAAATTCTGAGCTTGTTGTGAATGTAATAAGCAATATTTTCCCTCCTAGCGACAAGCTGATGGAACAATACTCCCAGACTGTTTGGGAACTTGTCTCGAACCTTCTATATTTTAACATCACTCATGTTAGGAAGGAGTTAAATTCAATAGATGATAGATTAGTTGTCTTCGTAGCCTCTCCTACTCGGCATCTCTTGCCTCACAGGCCTGATTGTGCTTTCCAATCTCTGCATCATCCATACATTTATGAAAATGAAGAATTATGGAAGGCCTTCCCTAACAATGAAAGCAATTGTGCTATCATTCAAAATGAATCTCTCAAGCCTGAAGAGATTTTATCCATAGAAAACAATAAAATTTCTGACAGTTTGACTCCTCTCGAGAGTTCGTTTTCCTTGAGTGTTGTAGGCAACAAAGAAAAACAGGAAGAAGAGGAGTTACAACTGAAGGTGGGTGAAGCCATCTCCATGAACATTAGGACACTTGGATCTTCATTGAATGTTAAAATAAATGTCCAGGGTCCTAATAAAGAAGAAATGAAGTCTGTTCAATTACTTGGTGGATTTCAGAAGGTTTTTGCTTGGTTTAACGAGGATCTTCGTGGTTTTGATCCATATCTTGTTCAACATACTATGAAACCAACTAGGCAAAAACAAAGACTTGTTTACTTTTCACTGAAAGAAACCTTTCGAGGGGAGTTGAATATTTTCTTAAGGACTAAAATGTTTTTTTTCATCCACCCTAAATGGATTTCCAATTGGAAACTTGTTTCAAAGACCACTAATAATATTAGAACCTACGTTAGTCTTCGAACTTTTAGGAAAGCAATTATAAGAAACCCCTTCCATCCTCTTAGTATGGAAATGTTTCAGCAACAAGTTGTAGAGTCACAGTTAGATCCCTTTCTTGACAGTTTGTTTAGTTACGATAAAATCAAGGTAGAAGGGGCAATTATTCACAAAACCACTTTTATTACTAATTGCGATACTTTGTCTTACAACTGCCTGCCTTCTGGTTTATTTGATACAAGTATTGCCTTAAAAGGGAATAGACACACAACTTTCGATGAATTGGTCACTCTCCATGCTTATCTTGATGATTTAATCATATTCGTCAAAATGCTGATCATTACGTCAGAATCTCAAGTGTTGGGTCATTTCCATATTACTTTTGTCTTGGACACTATCTCAGAAATTTTAGAGGAATTACAGAGACAACGGTTTTCCCACAACGCTAATAGTCCTCGCTTGAAGTATTGCGAGGGACCGGCGTGAAAAGGTCTTTTTTTTATGGTATTCTTCTGTATACCAGTAGTTTAGCTTTTCTTTCAATTTTTGTGCTTCTTTTTCTGCTTTACAACACTTTGATTTCTGATTTCTAAGTTAAATTTTATTTTCTTGCTGCGTTTTATTTCTGTCTTTCACTATTGTTGTTTTAATTTCTGCATTCCGACTTCTGCTGCAATTTTTGTCTTTATCATCTTAAGTGTTAGGTCAAGATAGAATGTTGGATCAGTTATTCCATAGCGACACCTCCGCAAAGCATTGTTAGTCGATAACAATCGAGCTTACACAGTTGCTATGATATCTCCTCTGAAGGACCTTTGAATTTGTTACATATTTCCGCTGTTATCTTATGAGGAATTGGTTGTTTCCCGCTTCTTCTTGCCTTTTCTTCATCCATCGAGATCTTAAGAGCAAACCTATGGGTTCTCCTCTTTGAAGTTGAGAGTATTTTACAGTCAAATGACTATGCATATAGTGGTAAAACCCCTCATAATTAACACTTTTCCATGAGTTATTCCCAAATTCTCGGTCATCTTTCCATTAAATCCACTCACTTCCCCATGTTGCATAATCATTCGAGTTACGTCTTCTTGAAATTACTATTCTTGGTCTGTGGGATGATGAGTTCTAATTTCTAATCTGTTAAAAACATATTTCCCTGTGGAGTCGCCAGTTTGTTGATGATTGAAAACGTCAACGTAGTTTTTCTCGCAAAGTGTTGCTAAAGCCTATTATTATAAAAACTAAACAATACTAGTAGGTGGGACCCCCTTGAATGATTGGAGATCAGGTCTGTTCATTTATTTTATGATAATTTGCTGCAGAGGTTTACACGATCGATGTTGATATCATTGTTATTGATATAAGTTGAGCTTTCGTGATGTTATCCCTTCATGATATACAACCTACTATTCATTAATGGTGACTATTCCTATTACACCTACATAACAAAAATGTTAGTAAAGTTGCATTAAGGGCAATTTTGAAGAAGACAAGGTATTACAACATGTGCAAGGGAACCTAGTTCTGCAATACTACATGCATAAAATATTTGTTGGTCATTGCTATACCCTAGCTAATAAGGAAATGGCTATGAAATGGTCATGCTAAAATACGTTTTATATGCATATGGTGGAAGTTTTGGTGGTGCATGGAAGTAATGGTTTGCGATTTTGTATAGTATATATGTATGGTGATTATGCTATGTTTCGGGCTGATGTTGATCACGCTATTGGTGATGTTTCTATACATGATCGTTTAGACTATATAGTGGTCAAGCGATTTATTTGAGTTATATTGGGGATATAAACATGGGTGGCGCATTTGGAAAAGTGACAATGGAAATGGTTGAATTATTATGTGGAACTTGGATTACGCTATGGTTTAAATATGTTGATATTCTCGATGCATTGGTTGATTAATGGTGTTAATAGAAGGCTTGTCGGCATGTACTGTGGAGTAAATGAGAGATGGGTGGAGGCAACATGCATTTACTGCACGTCACCTTTACCCTTCCCATTGGCTGCCACCATAATTGGAATATTGTGTGATCTGGCTGTTGTGCTTATGCTCTGGATTTTTAGCAGCGTGAAACCACTCGACCACCTCTCATCTTAAGGATTTTGATTTACAAGTATGTCTCTTTTGGCCATTCTTGACTACACTTTGGTTATGAAATGATTTTTGGCTCAACTGTATTGGTTTGTGTTTGTCCTGAGTGCTGCAACTATGTGAAATTTTGGTTTTGAATAGAAATGGATGGTTCTTCCTGTAATAGTTTGAGTTATTCGAAGTCGCTAGTCTTCCTGGGTGATAGTTCTTGGTTATGATTGTTGTTTGGTTGAAGGGTTTTTTTTTAAATATCGGCTGGATGGTTGTCTTTGCGCGTTGTTACCAAATCCAATCTCTGGCTTATTGGGTTTGATGAGAGTCTTGTTTCCATGTTTCGGCCCTATCATGGAACTGTCTCCCGTTCACAAGCGAATCAAAGTCCTACTTATGCGTACACCTTGGGCCTTAAAGTTTCATTGTTACAAGTTGTTAGTTCCTTCCTCCGTGATAGCTACCGTGCAAACCCTTAACCCTCCATATTAGAGTGGCATAAGGAGACTGTCGAGCCTGTCAAGTTGTTTCCGGCTATTGTGGTCTATTACTTTAGGTACGGGCTCACCCGTTGGTCATGCAACAACTGTGTTGGCATGTTTTTTGGTCATTGCCTCTATGATATTAGTGTAAACCCTACATTGATATTTGCGTTTTTGAGGTCACAATCACTTAGTGATTTTAATGGAAGGGCCTATGCCCCGTGTTGATTGGATTCCTGGTTATGCATAACTACCATGGCTTGTTCATTTGGTTGTTCCTCTACCACAAGGGTGAATTTTTAGTTGATATAAAGTCACTAATATTTACACTTATGATGATTTGGTGGATGGCTGGCATTGGTTATGAATGTTTGGTGGTTTCTCACTCAGGTTGCATTCTGTGTATGGTGTTTTGCAAATAAAAGATGGGGCGTAATAACTACATTTTTTGGGGGGCCAAATGGTGATTGAATTGGATAACTATAGTAAGCATACCCATGGCCTCCTGGTGTTTTTTTGGTTGAATAAACCTAAGTGTGCACAGCTTGGTCAATCACGAGTGATTAGATCGATCGCTCAACATGATATACTGAGTTATATCGTGTTGGTATGTTGTTGTACTAAATGGTTTTTGCACCGTGAAGTTTTCTCAGTTGCACATTGTGTGTAGTATGGATAGTTTTTTTCATGCTCCGTGATATCCACTAAGTTTTGAGCACGTTATTTATTGCAAATTGGCCACTGTCGATAAAAATCTTGTTGAATAGGTGGCTCAATTTTAAGTCACATTGAACTGTTATTTTTTTCGAAGGACAGAACTACATCATCTGGGAAACTTACTCCTGTGAAGATGGTGTTTAAATCGTGGCTGTTGGTTATATAGTGAATTGTCATTTCAGCCATGGCAATTTGGTCTTGATTATTTTACTGCATATATATATGTGAGCGATCACCATTTCATTTTTTATGGACTCTATGGTAGTAACAATGACTTCATTTTCATTTTGGAAACATGATTTTTAATGTAGATGTGGATTGAAGAAATGTGTGGCAGTGATGGATGTTGATGATTACAGATTGGAAATGAGTTTGTTGTTGACTGTTATAAAATGAAGAATGTGCGAATAAAGGGAACAGAGCCTCTTACAAATTGTGTGAATTACTTATCTTTTATGATGGCATTGTGTCGGATATTTTATTATTGGATAGTGAACTAGTTAAATACACAGTAATTGTTTCCAGTCGTGATGATTGTTGGTTGGTGCGTCTATTCTTGCTACATAATGTTTTATGGATTACTTGATTAGTCTCATGAACAGTAATCGTTTTTCCTCCCCCCTCTCATTATCTCATTTTCCGCTAATTACAAACCTTTCGCATGTCCCATATTCATTTTCTCACCTCCTGTTCTGATTATAGTCAAAAGAAATTCCGTATTAGATTGGATAAAAGTGGTGGAATTCTGTGTGGATTGCAGTGAAGGTTATTGGTTTGCTTATAGTTAATTGTTGTTTTCATCGAGCAGTGACCATTTCTCTCCCCTTTCATTATATCATATTTTCGCTAATTACAAACCCCTCATGTATCCCTGAACATTTTCCACCCCCCTGCTCATTGATTAACATTAAAAAAAATTGTATGGATTGGATTGCATGAGCCTGATACATTCTTAGCCAAATCTATTTCGTATTTTTTAAGAGTTGTCATGCATGGCTATTTAAAATACTATTTGCTAATGGATTACACATGTAGGATTCTTTGATTGGATTGGGCAGGGAATAGTCCGACCTAGGCCTGAAAGACCTCCTTTCCAAGCCTCGCAATGACAGATTGACTTCAGTGATTTTGGACAACATGTTTTATTTTGGATATATGAGTATTATTTTTGAAATAATTTCAAATTTCATGAGCTAAAATTGCCAAAAGTAAATATGTTGATGGGAGACACAAGGAAGTAGTTTTTCTTAACTAATGGTTATGTTATAATTGTTATGATGGCTATGAACTAAAGGGAGTCACAAGGGGTCCCACCTACTAGTTATTAATTAATTATGATCCTTATTATAATTATTACTTTTCCCCCTAACTAGAGTTAGTTGAGTCTTTAGTTAGCTTAACTAATGAGTTGGTTCAACTACTTCAACCAATTCTAATTTGTTAAAAGTAGAAGTAAGGGGAGGAACAAGGGAGGATAGAAGCACAAGCATGTTAAGGTTTTCTCTTTGAGTTTATGTTGAGATAGTTCATTTTTCATTCATTCACATATTCATCACAACCTAATTTTGTGTTGTGATAGCAGGGTCTTATTGTAGACAACAATTTTCAGGGCTGAATCAAATCATTCAGACACTTGTTCTTCAAAGGTGTTGATCTATCTTTGATAGTCTTTGTAGACTTGTCTGTTTGTGAATTAATTTTCATGACTGATAAAGGCTATTGTGCAGAATCGAGTGGGCAACAATCTGTGGCAAGCTGATCCATCTTTTAGAGTCCAGTTTTGGTTTTCTGTCATAGGTCCTTTTGTATGTTCCATCGGGGATTTCTAAGTTTTACTTTGGTCCAAGATTTATGTGTGAAGTTTTGTAAAGACAATGAATCTTGGTGAATTGGAATGAAATAAATGATTTATTTATGTCTCATCTATCTTGATTATCTTCTTGGTCTCTTTACTTCTGTTCTTACATTTATTTCAGTAGCTGATATATTCATAAAATTACATAAAAATTAAATTTCCAACAAGCTTTTTGTTGATAAAAGACTAGCCTAAGCACTCGTAATTAATACTTGTGATGTTAGGATGTTATTTTTGTTGTCTATAAATATAGGTTGATATTCCCATCTACTTTGCTTTAGCCAAGTAAAGTCTGAAAATGCTTGAGAAAGATCAATTCATATCTTTTCCTCAACATGCTTGACCAAATAAGATGTAATACACCACTACCTGATGTAAGTGCACTTACAGAACTTGAAGAGAGACTTGTGTCTCTGCGAATTTCATTTGCAAAAATCAGACCCCGGGGCTATAAACAACCCCAAATGGGCTAAACAAGATCAATTATTAATGTGCTTGTCCAACTAGTTGTTGTGCAAAAGGCCTTGCCACAATTCATTAGTGAGACAATGACAATTGGTACATGGATTCATGGATTCATTGATTCATTGATTCATTGATTCATGAAACACCTGCTGAGACATTGGTACATGGATTCATTGATTCACAGCACATTCATGACTTGCAAGACAATATTGTCGAAATTGTACCTGCTGAGGGGAAACGTCCACTTGGAATATTCAAGGACAAATTTGTTGAGGAAATGAACTTCCCAACACTGTTCTATGAAGATCCACATCCCAGTGACATTACAAAATGATCCAGTTATCATAAAATAGTTCGATGGGAGCTGCTACATTCAAGGGGTGTCTTCTCCTGTCACATAACAAATTTGTTTTTCAAAACAATGTGCATAATAATAGAGAAAGTGTTGTCTTGCATGTGGGTGAGAATAAGAAAAGGCCAGTTACAAGGAAGAAAGTCGTTGGCCAAGGATGTCAAGTACAAAGTAAACCTAGAAAAAATCCTGAAATCTGATATTGGATACATAGATTTCAAAAACATTCGCATCTCTCCTGACTATTTGCAACAAAACGAGAAAACTATTTTTGCAATGATCCGATAATTGAGACCGCCAACATTTTTCATCACATTTACAAGTGCAAAGCATTGCTAGGATCCATTGGTGGCTGCGGTATCTGACTTGAATAGGAACAAGAAACGTAAAAAACAAACTGATACACTAGAAAATAATGACATTGACTACCTGATAAGAAAAGACCCAGTGACATGTACTCGCTACTATAGACATAGAATAAATGCTTTGAGACAATTGATATGCCATGATGAAACAGTTTTCAGAAAAATATTGGACTATTTTTTTGTGACTGAATTCCAGAATAGGGGGAATGAGCATGACCATGCATTGTTGTGGATAGAGGGTGCACCAGTTTATGGAGTTGAAAACAATTAACATATCGATCAGTTTGTGGAAAAATACATAACATGAAACACATATCATTTGGATCCAGAACTTGCCAAAGTTCATAGACATTATCATACAAAAAGTTGCAAAAAAGAAAAAACTCACATTGCAAATACAACTTCCCCGTGCCGCCAATGAGAACAACAAAAATCATAGAGCCACTTATTTTAGAGGACAATGTTGTCGTTGAGAAATCTAAATCCTTGTTCACATTTCTAGAACAACGAGACTTTGATGAGTTGATGAGCCTCGATGAATTCTTGACATAGCTAAATCTAACAAAAGATGAGTAAATCCAAGCCATACAATGTACACTTAAACAACCAACAATTTTCCTTAAATGAAAACTTTTCCATATCTGGAACAACAGTTTCTACAAGGACATGCCAGTTATGTGGAATGCAAATACAGATGCATAGTACGTCCTCAATGCATATGTTGCAACATCATTGTACTGTACCTCGTATATGACAAAGGTTGACAAATCTATGACAAGTGCATTCAGAAGAATACACAAAGAACATGAAAGAAGTCATATTGATGCTATACAAATGATACGTATGCTTGGTAATACATTACTTAATCTTCAACAAATGTTTTCTCAACAAGCAACCCACATTGCACTTTCCCTGCCCCTCAATTGTAGTTCAATAAAATGTGTCTTAATAAACACATCTCCACTTGAGAAATGCACATTTATGCTTAAACCACCGTCTTTGCTAGAACAAGATCCTGACAATTCAAAGGATGTTCTATGTTGCTCTATTATTGATTATTACCTCCAACGTCCATCTCCTATTAAGCATATATGCTTAGCAAAATTCGTATCGCATTACAAAAAAAATGGTGCACCCATATCAAAAAGAAAAAAACCCTTTGTGATACAGTTTGTCAAATATAACAAACATACCGACTATAAAAACTATTGTAGAGAAAAACTAATGTTATACGTTCTGTTCGATGAAAACGAAAACACATTAAAACATAACTTCCCTACATGGGAAGTTGCGTATGTTGCCCTTGAGACTATAGTGAAAATCAATGAATCTATATTTACTTACAATGTTAATCCAACATGGGGTGATCTAGAAAGTGCAACTAATGAACTAGAAAACCTTGACAATCTTGATGAGACATTCACAAACTGAAAAACAACCAGAACTCCCTCCGAGTCCTATGACTTGCAAGCATATTTGCCTCGTCCTCGAGCAGGCAACATTGAAAAAGGTATCAATCTTGGTTTTCAAGTCACAAAACATCCTTTCCTTATTGAAAATAATCAATACCACAGAATCAGATGTCTATTGAATCGAGAACAAAAAACAATTCTAAAGGACACTGCACTTAAAAAATGCTTGAACATGCACACTCCTATGCACGTTTTCCTTACAGACTGTTGGCACAGGGGCAGACCCAGGGTTCAGCTCCAAGAGTGCACCAACAAGCCCTAACTACAGGACCTTTCGGAAACACCTGTGAGGCAGATGCAGTCTCATCTGAAGCAACTATGGGGGGTTTGCAGGAAAGAGGTGTCTACAACCAAAGGGAATATCAAGTTGATCTAATACGAGAAGAACACAACATTCATATATCATTTACTAGCTCAAATATACTCTGCACAACTATCTACCAGATCTAACACAGTAATGCAATAGTAGTATAACGAATGACAAAGAACAGAGCATCAATCACACACAACACAAGATATATGTGGTTCACCCTCTCTCTAGGGCTACATCCACAGAATTGTGCTTTAGAATATATTAAGATGAAGCATACACTTCTTATCTGCGCTCTTAGCTAGCAAATCTTCTTTCTTCTCCTCTCTTTCTCTCCGCTTCCTGAACACCTAGCTGCAGGACTGATCTTCGTAGCCAGCTAAAGATATTACAATACCAGAAGGCTATTACACTTAACACTTCTCTCACTACAACAATAATCACTCATGCAAATACCAAAACTAGAACGAACCCCCTTTCCTCATCTAGGTTCTTATTTCTACATTACAATATCTCATCGAAATCCTTAGGCCGAAACCTAGGTGTCAAAACCCTAGATACCAAAACCTTAGGTGTCTAAAACCCTAGGTCAACTTGACCCACATTTTCAAGGCTTTGCCAGCCTGTCTTTCCTTCCTTCTCGCATGGTGCTCCAAAGCATCCAATGGTGGCTTTATCCAATTGTTGATTTTTCCACGATCCTTCTTCCTTGTTGATCTGTCATCCTTGATATCCTCATCCAATGACTTGCTTTCTCTTACTTCGTTCCGTCTTTTCTGCTCTTTTGCTCACTTCGACCTAGTAACAATCACTATGTCTTCCGCACAATTTGCGTTTTGCCTTTTCTTCCTTGATCTTCGCTTGCTTCCATACCCAAGGGCCAACAGGCCCCCAACACTCACCTATGACTCGTCCCCAAGGCACTTCAGATCTGATCTTTCTGTTTTTCTTCAACATCAGACTGCGCAGGGCAGCCTTTTCTTTCAGCTCTATGCCTCCCTTCCTTGTTCAGACTGTCTTTTCTATGTCTGGTACCCAATTTCAACTGCACCTGGTACCTAGACCCTTTTCCTCATGCTTTTACTGACAGCTGCGAGGCAGCTGGTTGTCATAATACAATTTCAACTGGCTCCCATTCACCAAACCTTCCTTCCATTCTCCATTCAAAGTATTTAGTTGTGCAACTCCTCCTTCTGTGACATAGGCAATCTCACAAGGTCTGAGCCAATGCGTTCAGAACTTTCCTGGATGTTTCATGAACTTACTGTCATACATCAATACCAAATCACCTTGCTTAAATTCCTTCTTCTTGATATGTCTGTCATGGTAGGCCTAATCTCTTTCCTTCTGTACCTACTGATGGAATCCTGCAATAAATCTGTCTTCTTCTAGTCCGACCAACTGAGCAAGCCTCTCTTGAACAACGCTAGCGTCATCCATACCTATAAAGGAAACGATTCTTAGGCTTGGTACCATATATTCCATTGGGACAATGACTTCGAGACCATACACCAACTTAAAAGGGGTCTGCATTATTAGTTTCTTGCAAGTGGTTCTATAGGCCCATAGTACTGCTGGTACTCTTAAATCCCAGTTGTCCCTGTTCACACGGCAAATCTCTGTCATTGTTGTCTCCAAGATCTTGTTGAATGGTTCAACTTTTCCATTTGCTTATGGATAGTAAGGTGTGCTCTTCTGATGGTGGACTGTGAATTCCTCGGTCAAGGCTTCAACTGTTTTATTTATGAAATGTGTGCCTTGATCACTCATGAGGATCTTCTGGCATCCAAACCTGGTTATGATGTCATCAAATATGAAGTACGTAGCTGTAGTTTCACTACAGTCCTTAAGTGCTCTTGCTTCGACCCATCTGGTCAAGTATTTTGTTGCAGTGATTATGTACCTTGCTCTTGTGCTCTTACCTGGTGGGTTTATAGGTCCCATGAAGTCAATGGCCCATTTCTCAAATTCTTGTAGGGTTAGTTGTGGTGCTAAAGGCATTTCATCTCATCTAGATGGTTTCCCGACTCTTTGGCATACATCGCAGGCTCTGTACTAGTCTTTAACATCTCTGTGTAAGGTAGGCCACCAAAGGCCAGCTCTAAGAACCTTCTGTGCATTTGCTTTCCCTGCATAGTGTCCTCTTGCAATGCCTTCAAGATCTTCGATGAGGATCAATGGTCGTTCTTCCTCCATAACACACCTTCTCAATATCTCATCAAGTGCCATCTTGTATAGCTGTCCAACTATAAGTGAAAAATCAGCAGCGCACACTACTAGTTGTTTCTTCTGGGTGATGGTATACTCACTAGGTGCCATTCCTAATGACAGGAACTAGATGATCTCTGTGAAGTGATCATCAATATTTCTAATGGATAGCAGTTGTGCATCCAACAGTGTATCCTCCAAATTAGTGGTCTCTTCTCCATGTTCCAACCTCGACAAGTGGTCATGGCCTTTGTTCATTCTTCTTGGCTTAACCACGATCTCAAAATCATATTCCTGAAATAGTAGAATCCATCTGCATATTCTCCCCCCCAACACTGGCTTGTTGACTAGGTATTTCAGCGCGGAGTGATTAGTAAACATTTTAAAGTGTCCTCCCAACAAGTAGTGGCAGAACTTCTGCAACACATATACCATGGCTAACCCTTCTCTTTCAGTCGTGGTGTAATTAATTTCTGTTGTTGATAGCTTCCTACTAGCAAAGGCTAACGGGTGGTCGTTGTCTCATGTTCCCGGTTGTGCTGACACATCTCCCAATGCAATGGAAGATGCATCGACATGCACGTGAAATTCCTTGCTCTAATCTGGAAAAAACAAGATAGGCACAGTAACCATTTTATGTTTCAGCGTGTTGAAGCTCTGTTGGCATTCTTCTGTCCAGTGAAATTGACAATCTTTCTTCAAAATCCTCTCCATGGGTACTGTAATCTGTGCATAGCCTTTAATGAACTTCCTGTAATATCCAGTATGTCTCAGCGCAGTGCACAGCTGTTTGAATGAAGTAGTGGGAGGCAAATCAACGATAATGGCAATTTTAGATGGGTCTACCAGCAATCCCTGCTTGCATACAATATGACCTAACAACACTCCAAATGGTGAAAAGAAAATGAACTTCTTCAGGTTTAAGGCAATCTGACACTGCCTACACTTGTCCAACATTAGCCTTAAACATTCAATATGATTTTTCAATAAACTAAAAATAGTCCAATCATCAAAGTATGCTTCTATAAATTTATGCAGAAACTCCTTGAATGATTCGACTACCACCCTGGAAAAGATGGTTCGAGCATTCTTCAATCTAAACAGCATCACTGTATACCGATAGGATCCACATTTTGTTCCAAATGTGGTCTTATGTCGATCTTCCTTGGAAATCTGGATCTAATGGTATCCCAAAAATCCATTTGTAAAAGAATATACCTCTCGGCCTCCCACATTATCTAACACTTCGTTAGTGAATGGCGTAGGGAAGGGGTCATGCAAACAAGCATCGTTTAGCTTCCTGAGATCTACACAGATCTTGATTTATCCTGTCTTCTTGTCTTGTACCACCATAGGGCTAATCCACTCTGATTCTTCAACAGGTTCTATAATCCCTGCTTCCATCATTCTATCAAGATCAATCTTCACTTTGTATTTATATTTAGGGTTCAATCTATAGGGTCTCTGTTTGACTGGTTTTGCATCTGGTTTCAAAGGGATCCTCATCTCTCCCATAGGCCCTTTAATTCCCTTCATATCAGTGAAATTGGTTGGAAATGAGTCCTGGTATTCATGTAGTAACTCTGTGATTTTGTCAATAGTAGCAGCATCCCAATAATCTCCAACATTTGCAAGATTTGGTGTTTTCTCTATTCCAATATTGACTTTCTTGATATTAATCGGTTGTCCAATGAAAGGTAGCTGAACTCCTGGTCCTTCTATGTCTCTTTGGCCTTCTGTTTTAGTGATGTTCACCTTCCTAGGATCATTGTCTTCATTAGCATTGATGTTGTAACAACCTTGCAGTGTCTGGAGAGGCGCAGTCTATTCGTCCTCTTCTTGTTCCAAAGGGAGGCTAGATGCCTCCTCAAATACCTTCTGTCTTACAATCTATAATGCTTGATCTACTGAAGGATATTGAATTTCAAATAAGAAGGTAGTTACAAAGTTCTAATTCATACCTTCCCAATCTGCAGTGATGAGGCGCACCTCTGCTTGTAGATACCAGTTGATAGGGGTTGTGTCCAGTGTGTTAATGAATTTGTGCACCCACTGCTCTTAAGGAATGTTGCTCCAGGCTTCCTTGCAACTTCGCACATGGTCCTTCGGGCAACTTCGACCTGTGTACCTAACTTCCCAGCCTTCTTCTTGCACTGAGAACCGCCTTGTCATCAAAGTAAGGCATTGTACCCAATATGTAATATTGATTTTGTGTGTCCCCCACCATCTTGATGGTGTTTCTTTCAAGGCCTCATCCATTGCCAACAATCTCTGTTGTGTTGGTACACTTTCTTCAAAATCCGACAAGAAGGTTTCTAAAGGATTCATACCATCAAATGTGGGTAAGTTACTTACTGTTGTGTCGATCCAGTGAACTTCTCTGGTTAATCTAGCACATCTCCTTATAGATACTTCGTACATTTTGTTCTTCCAGTTCTCCAGTGCTTCTTCTGAATTTGATGAACATGCGTTGTCACTTTGCCAGCTTAGGTTCCCATCCGTCGTAGGATTAATGTAATCCTGTTGTATGGCTGTTAATTTGTATATGTTTTCCAATTCATATGCGCAGTCTTCTTCTCTGATAGGTTTTGTGTATCGCTGACCTTCATCTGGATCTAAAGGTGCAATGACCCTAAGGCCATCTCTTTCAAATGTCATACGTCTTTTCTTTAAATCAACCACAGTGGAATTATTGAAATCCCAATCAATTCCTAACAACGCAAGGTAAGGACAACTATCATCAACTATGTCAATCACCTCAAAATCTGCAAACGTCCTTACTCCATCGATGCCCACAGGGACATGTTCCAATCTTCCAAAGGGGCTTATAGCTTGTTGATTATCCATCCTAAGCTTGATAGGGGAATAGATCAACTTAGGTTTTCCCATCAGTGCCCAAGTCTGCTTCGTCATGACATTGACCTCCGACCCTAAGTCGAGGACCACATAGTCTATATCATACTCTCCTATTTAGGCATTCAAGTGTAATTCCTTATTTGTCCTTCTCCTTTTAGAGACTTGGTGCATTTCCCTATTCAGTAAGGGGTCTATATTTCCTAGCTCATACTGTCTGATTAAACTTTTTAGTTCTTGTACAACGCTTTCATCCTAAATCAACTTTATACAAGTATATAAAAATTTCATAAACTTGCTTACCTCTTTTCCTTATTTTTTCAAAGCAGACTGATCGAATGCCAAATGCATTCCATATTATCTCACTTCTGGTCATGTCTTTGTTGAAGAGCCTTGGTCTCCCCTGAATTCTTTTCTTGCCTCCTCAAACATTTGTTTTTCTTTCTTTGCATCAAAAGTTTGTGTCTTCTCTGTAGCTTTCCTTACTCTTGAGTCTTTTGTAGTCTTTCCTGGGGTCATTATGTCTTCTCTTATAACAATGCCTCCTCTAGTGATAACAACGACTCTAGGGTCCTCTCCGCGAGGTTCAACGTATATCAGTTTCACTTGCGGGTTCTGTTGAGGTCCTCGTCTTTCCTGAAGCTTAGCTAGTAGTACAAGACAATCTTCTATAACATGTTCAAATGAACTACAGTAGCTGTAAGTAGTACAAGGGTTCTTTCAGTCCCTTGCTAAGTGTCCTAGTTGTGCTCAGTTGTAACAGATGATCTATCCTCGACCTTGAACCATACTCCTCATCCTCGTTCTCTAAATCCACCGCAAGGATTGAAGTTTCCTCTTCCTGGAGAATTATACTGTGTAATGTTTCCTTCTTGTTGTAATTCGCCTTGAATTTTGTATATATCCCATGATCTTTTGTGCATGAGGTAATAAGCCCTACAATCCCCATCATCATGCCCCACAGAATTACAAAATGTGCAATACAAATTTTTGGGTGTCTAAACGTATTTTTGCATGTAAGAGCACTCACCTGGGCGATGTCTATTTCTACATGTCTCTCACCAGGGTAGGGTGACTTTCTTCAAAGGGCTCAGATCTCTAGAGGACAAATATTCATGGAATAGAGGGCATTGCTCCTTGTCATGGCCTTCTGATTTTCATATAACACACCATATGTCTTCTCTTTTATCTTTGCCCTTGTCTTTCTTCATATCCTCGACCTGCAGAGACAAACTAGTTAGCTGACTCAAGCTTTGACTCATACTTGAGCTGGATTCTCCCATAGGGACTGATTCTAGCTTCATGGCGATCTCCAGCGTCTCAGCCTGTGAATAAATCTTCTGTTGCATCAGAGGAACTCTGATGTGTGGTAAGAGAGCAGCGATGAACCATTCCTTGTTCTGCTCATCTGGGATCTGAAAAGTCAATCGACCTGTTAAGGTCTTAAATCTCTAATCGAATTCCCAAACAGGTTTGGCTACCTTCTGCTTGATCTCTTTCATCTCTGTAATACATTATGACCTTGATTTGGGTATATTGAACTCTACAATCAACGCATTCTTGATCTCATTTAGTGGCTTAGGCTGTGCAAGTCTTAGGACAAGCTTCATGTGCCAGCTCAGTGCGCGATCTCTTAGAGTAGTGATAAACTGAGTTCTTTTAACAGCTTCGTCGGCGACATTTTTAATATTCCACAGGGCTTCACATAGAAACCAGTGCTTATTAGGATCTTTAGATCCATCTCCCCTAAAGATAGGGAGCCTCATCTCATCTTCCATAGAGATGCCTAGGTTTCTTGTCTGAGTATATGTTGAACTGCTAGTAATGGTACTCCGAGGACTCTGGTGACTCTGAATATTCTGATTACTTAGTGCTGTCGAAACAAAAGGAGGAGTAATAGTACTTACTTCAACAGTCTGCGAAGTTCCTGAAGTTTCTGGCTTGTCCCAGTGAGGTTCTTCAACTTTTCCTTCCTCTTTCCTAGCAGGTTCTGAATGCTCTTCATCCGTCAAATCTGCCTCTTCTCCACTATAGAAACCCTCATCCCCGTAGTTCTGCTTAAACAGGTTTGCAATATGAACTTCTATGAATGCTCTCCCATTGCGCGTATGTCCAGCCTATGTGTCGATGTCGTTGTCTGAATTATTGAACATTAGCCTTTCTGAATTCATCCAGCTACTGTATCTTCAAGATGTTCTTCTCATGCAATAACATCTTGATCCTCAACTTTAGAAAGTGTAAAATTTTTCCTCTGGTTCCCTTGAAGACATATATATCGGCTTGGCTATATGACTCTACTCTGTCAACAACAAACTCGGTGATGTACCCTCCAATGGTGCTATCAAACCAGTGATCTACTGCTCTTGACATGACATTATCGACTCTCTTGACCTTATTGATCAACACCGACATCCAAACCACAGGAGGTCTAGATCTAATCTCAATCTGGGTATCTGCTAACCTAGCTAACCACTCATATAGCTCTTGATGGATTCCTCCAAAGAAAATCTCGTGTATATCAGTAAAGATATATCCTCCTAGCCAATCCTCTGTACTAAGATTAGGGTTCTTGTTCTGGGCTTCAGCGAAGTCCTTTTCTTGATCTTCTAACCACTTTTGAATCTCTGTTTTTCATGGAAACCACCTTGACATTCCCTCAAGAAGATTCCTGTCCCAACAACAGAACCATTTGTTGGCATAGGGGCAGACCTAGGGTTCAACTCCAAGAGCACACCAACAAGCCCTAACTGTTGGCCCTTTCAACAACACCTGCAAGGCAGATGCAGTCTCACCCAAAGCATCTATGGGGGGGGGTTGCAGGAAAAAGGTGTCTACAACCAAATGGAATATCAAGTGGATCTAATACGAGAAGAAAACAACATTCATATATCATTTACCAGCTCAGACCTACTCCGCACAACTATCTACCAGATCTAACACAGTAATGCAATAACAGTATATTGAATGACAAAGAACAGAGCATCAATCACACACAACACAAGATATACATGGTTCACCCTCTCTCTAGGGATACGTCCACAGAACTGTGCTTTAGAATATATTAAGATGAAGCATGCAGTTCTTATCTGCGCTCTTAGCTAACAAATCTTATTTCTTCTCCTCTCTTTCTCTCCCCTTCCTGCGCACCTAGCTGCAGAACTGATCTCCGCACCCAGTTGAAGATCTTACAATACCATAAGGCTCTTACACTTAGCACTTCTCTCACTACAACAATAATCACTCATGCAAATACCAAAACTAGAATGAACCCCCTTTCCTCATCTAGGTTCTTATTTATACATTACAATAGCTCATTGACATCCTTAGGTCGAAACCTACGTGTCAAAACCCTAGGTGTCTAAAACCCTAGGTCAACTTGACCTGCGTTTTTAGGGCTTCGCCAGCATGTCTTTCCTTCCTTCTCGTATGGTGCTCCAAAGCATCCAATGGTGGATTTATTCGCTTGCTGAGTTTTCCACAATCCTTCTTCCTTGTTGATATGTCATCCTTGATCTCCTCGTCTAACGGCTTGCTTTCTCTTACTTTGCTCCGTCTTTTCTGCTCTTTTTCTCATTTCTACCTAGTAACAGTCACTGCGTCTTTCGCGCAGTTCATGTTTTTCCTTTTCTTCCTTGATATTTGCTTGTTTCCATACCCAAGGGCCAACACAGACGGAGTAGGAAAAAGCAAGACATTCACAGCGGAAGCACTATTCCAAATGCTTATACGAATCTATGATTCAAACAATTCCTCTGATCCTATGAAACAAAAGGGCCTAATAGTTGCATACATAGGAAAAGTTACATATAATGCAGGTGGAACAACAATCCACTCTGCATTTTTTATGCCTTTTAACAAGTCACAGTTTCTTCCACTCAACAAGGAAATGTTAGATACCTTGTCTAAGCTTTATGACGAACTACAACTTTTCTTTATAGATGAGGCATCTTTTATTGGAAGTCACTTCTTGTATTCCATTGACAACTGAATAAGAAGCATAAAACATGTGCACACGAAATACTTTGGAAACATTGACATGATATTTTGTGGGGATCTTTATAAGGCACAACCCATCCAAGATTCTTTGATATTTGAACAACCTACAGTTAACATGCAAGTAGTGACGCATGACTTATGGAGAGACAATATTAAATGCTTTGAATTACATACTACAATGCGCTAGACAGATGAAACATTTATTGCAATTCAGAATAGAATGCAGACAAACAACCAAACACATGATGACTTAACATATATCAATTCGAGGCGCTTGCGACCTGCACCAACAAACCCAACCTTCCCTTACCTGTTCTACACAAATAGGGATGTTGCAATGCATAATAGGTACATGCTATCGCTCATGCCTGGCGATGATATCATCATCAATTCAATTGACCTCGAAGAAGACAACCATGGAAATGTGCCACATCATGAACATACAACCACTTTACCTTTGCAATTTGTCCTGAAATTAGACATGATGGTTGAAATATATGCCTGCAACTATGATTCACAGGATGACTTGGTCAATGGTGCAGATGGAATACTCAAAGGCTATACCAAAACAAAAAAACTTTATGTCCTCTGAATTAAGTTCCATGAACCGCATATAGGCCACCGACAAGCAAACAAGTTGGATTATCTATATAATTAAAACACTGCAAGTGATTGGACACCTATCTTGCGAATATCAAAACCAATATCGACATCAACAAATGTAGGTCGACTGAAGATTCGAAAACAGTTTCCAATTAAACTTGCATGTGCACATACAGTCTACAAATCACAAGGACTAACACTTGATAGTGTTGCATTTCAGCCTGATGGAATTCAAATACATGGACTTGTATACATATCATTGTCCCATGTTATAAGTATAGACTCCTTGTATTTACTAAGTCCTCTTACAAAAGATAACTTCAAAGTCAAACATAATTTTGATATTGAAATGCAACGCCTGAGGACTACTGCAAAGTGGCATCTGCAGTATGATTACCATTCCATACAAACAAACTCATATGTATCAATTCTCTTGCTTAACACGTGCAGCTTACATGCACACATGGATGATATACTCAATGACTATGCCACAATGCAATCCAATATTTTTTGCTTACAGGAAACATACATGGAATTATGCATGCAAAACAAACAATTTCCAAATCACAATTGCATATCAAGTTACATTACACATGGGGTGATGATATTGGTGAAAATACATGTAACATTTTTGGAGCATATACATTTCGAAGAAAAGAATGTTGAGATGGTGCTTGCAAAAGTATTTTTCCATGGATCAGAAATTGCAATACTAAATCTATATGCTACTCCCCATGCAACATTCTCCAACATACTAAATGTTCTTTCCAATGCATTAGACCATTTGCATATGAATGAAACCATTGTCACTGTAAGAGACTTCAATATTTACATGCTACAAAATAATGCTAGAACAAAAGAATTGGAAAACTACATGTGCAAATACAGTCTCCGCTTTCTTTTGAACAACATAAGCCATGTACAAAACACACTTATTGACCATGTATGGTCAAATGTGCCCATTTCTCAATACATCATCTTTATCTTAGACACATACTAGTCTGATCACGATACAATTGGTATTGCACTTGAATTATGAGATATACATCAAACATATTGCAAAATCATATTTCTATGTTTCAAAGCATATCCGTCTAGCTTGTTGCAGAAAACCAAATTATCCAACTTCTTAGTTTTCCCTGGTTTGTACACATACTAGTCTGATCACCATACAATTGGTATTGCACTTGAATTATGAAATATACATCAAACATATTGAAAAATCATATTTCTATGCTTCAAAGCATATATGTCTATCTTGTTGCAGAAAATCGAGATATCCAACTTCATAGTTTTCCCTGCTTTATAATTGATTTTGGGCACAATTTTTTTTTATATATACACAAACATGGATGAAAATAAATAAATAAATAAACGGTACATTCTTCTAACATTATCTGTTACTCTATTACTTTTATTCTACTTTATTTAGTCTATGTACGTATTACTTGTTTTTTCTTTACATGTCAACTTATGTTCATGTCCATTTTGTTTTGTACTTTTTTCATAGAAACATACAAAAAAACTGGACATGACAAAGAACTCTTAATCATAAATGTAGAAGAATCCATGCAAAGGTGCATATTTCTACCCGTGTTCCATATCCAATAGTTTCTCATTTACTCTGTCTATATTTGTTGCACTGGTTTTTCTCCTTGGATACTCCATATCTTTCTGTACATTAACTTGTCTTCATGTCAATTCTATTTTTTATGCTGCTATCTTGAAATAAATAAATTTGTACTCCATCTTTGTTTTCATGTGTTTCTATGCAACAACTTGCTTTCATGTACATCGTATTCTCTGTATTGCTACATTGAAACAAGAACACAATAATTGGGCACAAGGATGGAGCCTTATGTGCCACATCTAAAAAATATGGAGTGCAATGTGCCGCAAAAAATACAATGCGTATGCCTGAGACTAAGAGGTATGGTTACAAAAAACTATGCTTTGCATACCTTGTCCAAGTTGTCCAATTTAGTTTAAAAAAAAGTTATTTCATTTGTTTGACAAGTGGAGACAAAAATTTAATTTCAAAAATTATTCACTAATGTAATTTATTCTTGTACACAAGCATGGAATGAGGAAGCGGTCAGCCAGACTCGTGATAAATTATAGCATTATATAAATTACTATAAATCTTGGTAAAATGTTATAATATTCTATAAATTACTAAATCTCATGTTGTGGTTGGTTGAACTCGTGATACATAAGCATGACTATAAATGTGAACCCGTGAGTCCGCCAACCTGCACACCATGTCACATCTATTTTATACTATATTTCTATTTTATTTACTCTATGTACATATTCCTTTCTTTCTTCTTTACATATCAACTTATGTTCATGTCCATTTTGTTTTGTACTTTTTTTCATAGAAACAAACATGAAAACTGGACACGACAAAGAACTCTCAACCACAAATGTAGAAGAATCCATGCAAAGGTTCATATTTTTATCCATGTTCCATATCCAATAGTTTTTCGTTTACTCTGTCTATATTTGTTGCACTGGTTTGCAACTCTGTGTTTTTTCTCCTTGGATACTCCATATCTTCTTGTACATTAACTCGTCTTCATGTCAATTCTATTTTCTGTGTTGCTATCTTGAAATAAATAAATTTGCACTCCTTTTTTTTCATGTGTTCCTATGTAGCAGCTTGTTTTCATGTCCATTGTATTCTTTGTATTGCTACATTGAAACAAGAACACAGTAATTGGGCACAAGGATGGAGCCTTATGTGCCACATCTAAAAAAGTTGGAGTGCAATGTGCTGCAACAAATACAATGCGTATGCCTGAGACTAAGAGGTATGGTTACAAAAAACTTTGATCTGCATACGTTGTCCAATTTATCCAGCTATATGTTTTTCCCATAAATGATGTGTTTATATCGCTTGATAATTATCACACTAAGTGTTGTTCTGCGAGGCATACAGTTCTTTTCTCCCTTTATTTTTCCTCTTCTATACTTATCTGTTCTCCCTTTTCTTCTTCCCCTCTATTATCCGTTTATGATTTTATACTTAGTCCCATGTCTATGCTCGCGGATTCCCAGGATAGTGGAGTGATAGATTCCATGTCCATCTATATCTTTACATCACGAGTCCGACCGAACGTCGTTCGTTTTCATAGTTGGAAAATTTTATGGCTGCGGGTTACTGTGTAGGCGCCATCGAACTCTCATGCCCCGTGTTCGTGGTATACATCTTGCACCTGAAACTTCGGTGATATATAATTCGACACCGGATTTGAAACCCTAGGCCTCAGTCTACCTATGATGACACTGTCTGAACGCTTGCATATAAATGTGCCAAGTCATATATTTTGTCTATAGATTTTTGAGATAGATATAAACAACATCTCTTTTATCTTGAACCAGGGTCTGTTGAGCTCCAGCTATATTCCATGGCTGAAAATATTTTTCCCATAGTTGATGTGTTTCTATAGATTGATAATTATCAGAATAAGTGTTCTTGTGTCACGAATATAGTTCTTTGCTCCCTTTATTTTTCCTATTCTATACTTACCCGTTCTTCCATTTTCTTCTTTCCCTATATTATCAGTTTCTGGTTCTATGCTTAGTCACATATTTATGCTTGCAGGTTCCTGGGGTGGTGGATTGAGAAATTCTACATCCGTCTATATCTTCACATCACACGTCCGACCGACCGCAGTTCGTTTCTACACTTATCCAATTTTATGGACGCGGATTCCCCCCAATGCATTATCGAACTCCCATGCCCCGTGTTCAGATATACATCTTGCACCCAAAACTTCGGTTATCTACAATTCGACTTGGGACTCCTCGAAATCTCAAGCATCACTCTGCCTATGATAACTCCATCTAATCGCCCCAGCTTTCCATACTTAAGATCAAGTGTTGTTTTGTGATGCATAAAGTTCTTTGATCCCTTTGTTTTTCTCTTCTATACTAGCCTCTTTTTCCCTTTTCTTCTTCCCCTCTATTATCCCTTTCTGCTTCTATACATAGTCGCATGTCTATGCTCACGGGTTCCTAGGGTTGTGGACTCAGGAATTCTATATCCATCTATATATTCACATCATGAGTCCGACCAAATGTTGTTTGTTTCCATACTTAGCCAATTTTATGCCTGTTGGTTCCTAGCTAGGCCCTATGGAACTCTCATTTCCCGAACTCTCATGCCCCATAGTCGGTGTGTTTCTATCGCTTGAGAATTATCAGACAAAGTGTTCTTTTGTCAAGCATAAAGTTCTTCGCTCGCTTTCTTTTTTTCCTATTCTATACTTAGTCGCATTTCTATTATAGCGGGTTTCCAGGTGGCAGACTCACAAATTGTATATCCAACTATATCTCTACATCACGAGTCCGACCAACCACTTTCATTTCCTTAGCCAATTTTATGGCTGTGGGTTCCCGGATAGGCGTTATTAAACTCTCATTCCCCGTGTTCAGAGTATACATCCTGCATCCAAAACTTGGGTGATATAAAATTCCACCACGGACTCCTAGGCTCAAAAAATTACCAAATCATCTTTCACTCCCCTCCATCCCCGCCACCTTCACCCCTTCCCATTGCACATTAATTATGATTTTACTAGTGACAGCTCACCACAGATGTTCGAAAATATTGGCATTAATAGGCGGAAAGCTTGAGGACATCTGATGCAGGAGAATCACAATCACATCCAAAGGAAGCGAACGTGGAACCAGAATCGACACCTCAACACATCAAAGGAGACAAACCGACCTTAATCATCTTGGTAGAGCTGTGAAGATATTTTTAATTTTGTCATTAATTAATTAATTAACTGTCTGTAAAGTCGGGCCACCATTTTGGAATTGACGGATGATTGTAAAATCTTTACACAACTGTAATGTATTACAGGTGTAGGATGGTAGTCTTTATTAGTCATTAGGTTACATTAATTAGTTGAGTCAGTAACCTCTTGAGTAGGAAGTAGTAGAGTTTAGATAGGAAAGAAAGGCCACAGAGAAAGCTCTGGGTCCGTAGAGAAGATTTCATTGTAATGTGTCTGTAACGACGGTGATTGTACTTATGTTTCTGAATCTAATAGAACAGAGAAAATTGACCCAATTGTACAGTGTTTTGTAACTCACTTTTATTATGTGTTTCATTATTGTATGATTTGAGTGAATGAAATTATGGAGAATTGAATAGATTCCAAGTAATTTCTCTTCTGTAAATCTATGCAAGGAGTGCATACAGAGCGCAAGGAGTGCGCATGAGAAGAGTCTTTCTCGACTCGAAGCTCAAAAGAGATAGTGGAGGATTCGTATATGCAGAGTGTGCATATTAAGTGTAAGGAGTGCACAAAGGAGTGAAATTATTCTAAGTTCAAGAGCTCAAAAGGTCGAGCGCCACTAGTACATATTGTAAAAATTTCGACGTTCTATTTGCGGCGTTATGGACAAAATTGTCCATATTGTCACAAAATAGAGGAAATTAAAAAAAAAAAATCATCTTGCCCGATAACGTCGGTCTTGCCACGTTGACGTCTCTCTTGCCACGTTGTCGTCGCTCTTGCCACTTTTTCCACCTATTTGTCTCTATTGCCACGTTTATGACATAAATGTCTCTCTTGCCACGTTTGTGAAGATTGTTGTCACAATTGCGACGTTGTGGAAACTAGGTTTCCCCCCTCCAACGGCCACCTTAGTATGTTGACCAAGTCAAAATACTAACGGTCACTTAGGTTTATATAACGTTGGAATTGCGACGTGATACAATATATAAATATGTTGCATTTGACGGATGTTGCGACAAGTTTGCTATAATAACAATGCTTCAAAAAGGGTTTGCGGGTCTTCTCGGTGAACAAAAAACATGTATTTGTTTCAGTATAAGTTTGTGGGGAAGAATGTCATAAAACATTAGAGTTGGGAAAAGAATTAAAGAGGGTCAAAAGGGTGATGGTAAATGTTATTGAGTGAGTCTATCCACCTCCAATTACTTCTCCCTCAGAGCCCCGTAATACATCTCGCCAATCCCCAACAGGTAGTCCATGTCCGTCAACAACTGTTGGTAGTCGTCCCTCATCATAGACGCTCTCTCTCTAAGAGTATGAAAGTCATCCATGGAAAATCCCCCATCTGAACTACCATGTGCCAATGATGCCCTCCATCAGTAATCTGCCACCAATGCATGTGTCATCAATCATAAATATAGAAATGGACATACCTCCACCAGATGCATGATGAATAACACAAGTGATGTAGGCACTTGTCCTCACTGTCACCCACGTACTGGATGTCGACCACCCTACAAATGACCCAAGGCCAATCTTCAGGAAGACCCAACAACCAACTCGTTTCCCGCACCACCTTTCGCACGAATGGAAAACCTCCACTGTCAACAAATAAAACACAATACATCACATTGGCTTCATGGAGCCAACAACACAACGGGACTTGAAAAACAAAAACCACAAGAAATCACATCATCCACAAAGGATCTCAATGACTCAAAGCCAACCTATATATACTAGATCCCGCAACCATTTGAAGAGCCCACAACACAACTCATGTGTTACCAAGAATTTTTCCAAGGAATACAAATGCAAAGCCCTGCAAGGGATCCACAATGGTTGCCCAAACTCCACAACAAGTGCAGAAGAGTGCTCTTTCAAAGTGCCTCCCAAGATGATTTTTCACTACACTTACCACCCATGTGCTACCAAGCAACATGATAACAAGCCAATAACCGACCAACCCTGCAAATGGCCCCGGGCCAATCTTCGAGTGGACCCGGTAGGCAGCTTCTTTTTATCACCACATCACCCATGGTCCTCATTTCCTCCTCCATGTTTCCTTGGTCCTCCTAGGGATAAACCCTAAGACACTTGGATTGTGAGAAAAAAGACTAGGAAACATGTGGAAACACATGGATTATGATTCAATTAAA
>SNQJ01S0060745.1:0-16956 GCA_010110895.2 Picea sitchensis | reverse complement strand
GCCAAAAGTCATGTGGGCCCCGTTTGGGTAAGTTGGTGCATCAACTTCCCGGGGTCGTAACTTTTGCATACGATATCCGTTTTAGGCGTATGATAGCTCGTTGGAAAAATATATCCGAGGCCTACAATGCTCGAGACAAAATAACAACATTAGATGATATTTAGCGACATCAACATACCCAAAAAACATCGTTTAGAACCTCAAAATGGCCCCGGAAGTTCAGGACCCGAAAAAACTGCTAAAAATAGTAAACTGTGAGAAAACTGAAAAAATGAAAGAAGCAATGGTGGGGGTCCAAGTGGAATAGGTGGGTGGCCACCAATATCCACCTGGATTAGCTGAATTCTTAGAGGGTTTCAAAAAGAAGGAATGAGAGCAGTTTGGGAAAAGCTTATCCTATCTGATCAAAGACTGGTTTCGCATCCCGCGAAATTCAAGGGCGATACTCATGGAATTTATTCAATCTCATATTTAGTGCCACAATTCATGTATATAACGATGATGGCCTGTACACTGTACGGGAAGGAGGACACCACTCTCTTTTTTCTCCCATGGGTATCACTTATTCATACAGTAGCTGAGGGATTTTCTTTCGACTGGGCCAAATTGTTGTCAAACAGTCTAGCCAATCGAATTAGCGAATATCGAGCACAAAAGACGAGTGGGAAAGCATATTCATTCTTTATGTCTGCTTACATCATGGATGCTATTTTCTTCATGACACCTTTCCCATTAATGAGCTGCAGCTGGATTCCAACTAATGCAGAGCCTATTCATGTCTACCACTCGAAACTCTGGGAAGATAAAGCCAAAGAATTAGTCTACGAGATTTTCAACTGGGTAATGGTACCAATGCATGTCTCCATCTTCGTCCATCTGCCTCCCAGGATTTCAGATAACATCACGGCCAACCTGAGCAGTGTGGCAAATTGGTATATATAGAAGCAGAGTTTTCATATATTAGGGTTTTTGGCACCTCTGTCCCCCCATATGCTCTGCCGCTATTCTTACCAGACAAGCTAATATGTCGCGAGATCGCCAGGAACACTGTGCTCGGTGGGATAAGCAAGGAGCTCAAAGGAGTATCGAAGAAAGTATGGCCACCCTTCCCCATTCACATTGGTACATATTCTTTATTAGATTTTGGCCATGCCAAAGAGGAGGCTACGACCTTGGAGGAAATGAAATTGGTAGACATGGAGTTTAAGAAACACGACCCTAATAAGGTTGTGAGTAATCACATAGCGAGTTGTGGGCTGAAGAGATACGAACAAGAAGACTCACCTCATGATGAAATCTTCCGAGGTGCGAGGTCCTACTCTAAAGTCTTAAGCTGGGTTCAATCTCTGTTGCCCGGTGATATGGTTGATTTTTATAAATTCCAAGAGCACAGGAGAAGTTGCCTCCCCAAATTTTTACAGGGCAGAAACTCACAACCTCCAGGTACACATCAAGCAGAAGATAAGAGTTCAACAGGCGTGAACCCTAGCAAACAAGAGACTTAGGACAAGACAGAGGAAACTGATATCTCTAATTAGGAAGAAGAGATCCCCAACCAAGAAGAAGGAAACCCAGTGATAGTTACCAAGGAAATCGACAGCCCCATTGCATCTGTCACTCCCTTACAATTCACAAAGGGGAACCCTGATACAGAGTGGATATTCAAGGAGGACCTGACACTTATCTCTGTAGAAGAGTTGTCTCCTGGTGAATTCTTCTTTAGTAAGAAAAGGAGGGTCGTGGTGAAGCAAGAAACATACCAAAGAGCGGGCGCAGTAGCTAAAAAGTACAAAGTCCTAACAGATGGAGAAGCCTTGGAAGAGGAAGAATTCGCCGATGAGGTAGCAGGAACATTGGGGGATTATGCAACAACCAACCAATATTCAGGTGGAACTTTGAAGGCACGGTTGAAACAAAATAACCTCTTGATCATAAAATTGGAGGCTCGGGCAGCAACGATAGAGGTGAATTCCAGGGATGAGGCAAATAAAGGTTTCCAGCAAGCCAGAGTAACTGATCAATAGGAAATCGAGAGACTTAAATCCAAACTTGAGCAGATGCATCAATTGAAACAAATAAGCCAAACATAGGTAAGTCAACAGGAGGAGCAAATAAAACTGCTACAATCTAAATTAATTTATGTTGAAAACCAGGTCATAGACATAACGATATTCCAATCCCAAGCCACGAAAATACGAAAGAAGGTAGAAGTAGCTCAACAGGATCTACTTGCCAAAGTAGAAACCATACATAATCATTTTCATACGATAGAACAAGCGTTAAAGGATATCTCCTTGATAGAAAGAGAAGCTGGGGCAACTTGGGTTGCTTTCCAAGAGGTTGTTATAGAAACAACGAAAGAAGAGGCGGCCATCAGTTCCACGTTGTCTATCCCAGAGCAAACCAGAGGTAACATCTTACCAAAGGTGTGGGAACATAATATATCTGAGAGCAGAAAAAGAGATAAAGAGATGAGAGATGCTTGTGAAGAAACATTCGGCTTGATAAATAAAAATTTGTTAGATCTTGATAAGGAAGGTAGTGCTGGAACATTGGGCAAAATTGACATAGCCAAACATCTGCTCGATATCAAGGAAAATATGGAAAAATGACAAGTTGAATTATCCCAGGTAAGTCAGGTCGATATTGCCCAAGTGGATAAATGGTTGATAAAACCAAGCTTGCAATTGTGGTCTATCATCATGGAAAAAGATTGCCATAGTTGGCAAAGAATTGCTACACTTTCGAGGCGAACAACCAAGCCGAACCTTCCAAGCCGATAGCCCAATTGATAGAAAGGTGTGTTAATTGTATCGAGTAGGGGAAAGGGTAGACTTCTGGAGGCAAGTAGTAACAGATGCCTATTCCATCCTATTTTTGTAGCTAGAGAACAAGAAAAGAAAATGCCTCGCCCATGTGGAGGAAGACAAGAGACAAGGAAGTGAAACGCTTCATTTTCCGTTTGTAACCTAAATTTTTAGAACGATTAGAATTCAAAGCATTTTAATCTTGTATAAGTATAATTTTGAAAGATAGAACAAGGGATTTTTTCCTTTTTGGCTGATTGTACTAGAGAATATTTCTTTCGGTAGAATTAATAGAAGGCAAATCGAAGACTTTTTTTTTCCCGTTAAGACTGGGTTATATGTTTCTTCTGTTATTTCACATTTCGTAGCATTTATCATATGTGTCTTTAATGAATGCTTAGCTGCAATTTAGTATAACCTCTACTGTGGTGATCATTTATTTCAGTCATCTAATTGTTTAGAACTTTTCCTCTGTATCGACTATCAACAGGTACAAAACCTGTGAATTGTTTAGATTTCTATATCATATGCTTCATTAAAGTTTTTCCTGCTTATTTTCTTCTTCTGTCACAAGGTGAGATTCTTCCCCGATTGACGCCTCACATTGTTCAACAACTCTATGATTTCTCTCGCTTCATGCATGGTTTTAAAATTCAACTCAGTTACGAAAAATGGCCTTTGATTTCGTTATACTATTAATTCGATTTTGGGATTCTTTCTCGTATAATCTAAAGGTGAAACAACAACCAACACTTTATAAAAAACTCTGTTCCTTTATGACTGTACTTGTGGCAAGACAACCCAACATAGAACCCAGTCTCTCAGATCAAACCAACCTCGCTTTAAACATTTTCGATACCATTTTGAAAACTGCTACTACCCGGGCCGAACTCGAACGTTCATGGGAAGCCATTGAACATGACATAAACATTCAGGAACAATTGGAAGCTAGACCCAGACAACTCATAAATCAGCCTTAGCTTCTTTTCCCAATTGTTTTCTTCCTTTATATCTTTCACCCTCTTTTGGATGCCTAGACTCAATACTCTATAGCCTTAAGTACAGACTCTGGAACAACATATTTTTGGCGCCATTGCCGGGGATGGATATACAAAATCATTTTCCCTGGGAGAATGACATTTTCAAGTTTCTACTCTTTGATAGTGAACAAAGAGTGAACACCTTCTAAAGGCTAAGTTTTTATTATTCACTTGGCGACTCCACGTTAAGTAAGCTGGCATTCGGTCAAAGGAACACCAGACAAAATCCAAATGGTAAACAGACCACGCCTATTCCCGATCCCGAAAAAATACTAAAATCAAGAGGTTCCCTTAAGCCAACTACTGCGGTCTACCAGCTTAGACACACACAACCTAAGGTCAAGATTCCACTCGAAGCGGTGACTTCGAAAGAAGCTCTCATCAAAACCCTTTCCAGAGAAACGAAGACAGTCGAGGCCGAAACCCTAAACCCTAATTTAGCTTTCCCAAAAAATAAATCTGAAGCTCATACGACTACCCCCTGCATAAACGAAGGCGAAAATCCCTAGGTAAATCTCGCATCGATTGATATCCCTCCAACTCTTCAGTTAGATTTCCTGACCTCACTAAGTCTCGAAGAGTATACCATATACTCAGATTCCACACCTGCGGGTTCCCCCGTTTACATCTCTTGCGAATCAGAGGAACCAAGCCCTCGTATCCCGTTTCCATCTTTTTCAGCTTTCTCGTCTCCCGAAGAAGCTAAAGATTTTCTATACATATTCCAAAACCCTCTATACAACGTACCAGTTTCCTCTCCTAGAGTATTTATGGCGGTTGCCGGAGGAGGAGGAGGAGCTGGGGCTGCTGCAGGAGGAGGAGGAGCTGGGGCTACTGCAGGAGGAGGAGTGGGGGGCCAAGGGCCACCCCCACCACCCAGGATTTTCATTAAAGTAGCTGCTAGATACACTCCTATGGTCCTCCCAGTACCCCTGCATGAACTGCCTGAAAACTACATGAAAAACCTACCTAAGTTTACAGGGGAAGGAGACCTAACCGCAACCGAACATATAAACTTCTTTGATCAATTCATAGATATCCTAGGTCTTGAAAATGAAGATGTGTATTCACGGTTGTTTGTCCAAACTTTCGAAGGTCAGGTGAGAACCTGGTTTCGAAGTCTGCCCGCAGGTTCGATATTATCCTATGATGCTCTAGAATATTCCTTTCTTAGACAATGGGGCGAAAGGAAGAACCATTTATACTATCTGACTGAGTTTGGATCTTTGAAGAAAAAAACTTCAGAAATCGTTATGGAATTCATTCAAAGATTTAACAAATTATATAATAAGATCCTAGTCGAAGTTAAACCGTCCCAACCTACCACCAAGGTAACCTTTGCGGGAGTCTTCAAACTTGATTTCACACTTTTACTGAGAGAAAGGAGAGGGGCCGACCTAACCCGAATGCAAGATGATGCCATGGATATTGAGTCAAACATGATGGCTTCTGGTAAACTAAAAACAAAAATAGAAACGGGGAACAAAGAGACCAAACATTTTAAAGAACAAGCGGGACCTTTAGGATCAGGGAGGTCCTTAGATGATAAAATGGATGATATGGCTAGGACAATAAAAGAGCAATCAAATAAAATTTCGAGGATGGAGCTAGATCAATCCAAAGCAGATCAATTCATTAAGAGAGATTTCAGAAGAAACCCCAATCCTCAAATTCAATAAAGACAGATTAAAAATGAAGACCTAAAAATTCAAACTCCTTTAAAAAATGAAAATTTTATAGGAGGAAATGACTTGCAAGAGTTTGAGGATCTAGGAGAAGACGCTAACAATTTGGGCGACGATTGTGTACAACCTCATCTAACCAAGGAAGATTATGAGAGGTCTCTGAACACAAAACAACCGTTAAATAAAGATAACAACATAAATAATGCAGGTGTTCTACCTATCAAGGGATGGCTGATACTATAATGGCAAAGCTCCTACACAAGTACAATCTGAGGCCTAAAAATAAATCTGTGTCAACTACTCAACCAAAGAAAGTTCTGCCAAGAGGTGAAACATATGAGCCCACTCTGAAAGACACTGAGAAGTAGAATGCCAAATTAAAGGGAGTAGACTCACAAAATACCAAAATAAAGGAGGCTGAGATCCAAGTTGGGAAAGCTAAGATAGTCGGAACACAGACTTTGGAAACAAAACTAACTGAAAATAAATAAATGCAAACAAATAAGTTAGAAAGGAAGGAGACCGAAGCTTCAACCAAAGAAACAGATAAACTTGTGGGAGGTTTCAACCTAGAAAATGAGATAAATAAGATCAAGATACCAATACCCTTGGTCGAATTGGCAAAGAATCCTGTATATCGAAAGCAAATAACCAAGATAATCAATTTTTCAGATTTAGAGAGTTAGTCTCACGTGATAAATTTGGAAGATGAAAAACCTAATATAACTTTCAGTCCACATTTTGAAGGTGCCAGGGATATCGTCGCTCCTTTCTACATTACACTAAACGTGCACGATCGTCTACTGTACAATTGCATGTTGGATTTTGGAGCCTTGCATAACGTGATGCCCAAGTCTATTATGGACAAACTAGGCCTCGAAATCACCAGGTCATATAGAGACCTGTATTCTTTCGATTCAAGGAGAGTTAAGTGTATGGGCATGATTTAAGATCTAGTGGTAACTCTTGCACATGTTCAGGTAAAAAACATTCTAATGGATGTAGTTATCGCTGATATACCTCCGAAGTATGGTTTTCTCTTATCTAGGTCTTGGGGATCTCTTCAACTAGACATGACCTACACCACGATTCCTATTTTTGGCGGACAGTTCACTCGGTTATACAGAGAGACACGGTTAGCATATACAGTAAGTGATCCACATAATCCTAATAATTATCCTGTTCATGTCGTCGATCAAGACCTAAGAAATTGTATTTTATCTCTTGATGATGGTGTAAATAATTGTACAGAAGAAATTTTTTATAGAGGAAAATAAGTAAAAAAAGATAGATGAAAATGTGTATAACACTGGGATTTGGAAAATGTTTTTTGATGGCGCTTCGTCATGTGAAGGAGCAGGTGCAGGAGTACTTTTTGTAGCACCTGAAAATGAATTTCTTATCCCCTTTTCTTACAGACTACAGTGGGACATAGACTACACAAATAATGTATGTGAGTATGAAGCCTTAGTCTTGGGACTAGAAGCTGCCAAGAAGATGAACATAAAGAACTTGGAAGTCTATGGAGGTGCGTAGTTGATTGTGAAGCAGATAAATCAACAGTACCAGGCCAAACACCCGAGATTAAGATCTTACAGAAATTGCGCCTGGGATCTAATGAATTTTTCTCATCGGTAAATGTTCATTACATTCCACGTGCAGAAAACCTAAAAGCAGATTCATTAGCTATAGCAGCCTCAAATTTCGCACCTCCTACAACTTTCAAACTAAAGTATCATATAGAGGTGAGGCACATACCCTCCATACCGAATAATATACAACACTGGCAGGTCTTCGAAGATGACGAACAGATCATAAAATTCCTTGAAATGGTAGACGATTTCGCCGAAACTCACAATGACCAAGAAAACCAAAACGACCATACTTGGATTATGCAAGAAGGGGAGGATCCTCAAGAGTTCCAAGAAAAGATCACGAATCATCGCATGTTAGTATTAAAAAACAATCAGATTTGGAAAGGACTAATCCCTCTAGAAAGATTGTTTGACCAAAATGACATGCCCCTAAAATCTACTTTACAACCTCAACCAGAAGAAGTTGAAGATTGCGATATAGGGACCAAAGAGGAGCCTAGAATAGTAAAGATATCAAAATATCTTCCCCCTGAGATGAAAGGTAAGTATGAAGATTTACTCCAGCAGTATAAAGATGTGTTCACTTGGTCTTATGATGAGCCGAGAACTTACGACACCACTGTGATTGAACACAAAATACCTTTGAAGCCCAGTGTTAAACCTTTCAGACAGAAATTCAGGCAAATCAATCCCATTTTATTGCCTGTGGTCGAGAAGGAAGTTAAAAAGATTTTGGATGCAAAAATAATTGTGCCACTGAGATACTCTGATTAGGTAGCTAACCTGGTCCCGGTTAGGAAGAAGAGTGGAGAGATCAGACTGTGTGTAGATTTTAGAAATCTAAATAAATCCTCCCTCAAAGACAATTATCCGCTTCCCAAAATGGATCACGTTTTGGAGAAGGTGGTTGGGGAAAATAGAATGTCAATGATCGATGGGTTTTCCGATTATAATCAGATCGCTGTCAGCGAGCACGATAAAGAGAAAACAACAATCACTACCCCTTGGGGCACATTTATGTATGAAAACATGCCTTTTGGTTTAATGAATGCAGGTGCTACCTTCCAGTGTGCTATGGATATCGCTTTCGTCGGCGAGAGAGATAAATTCGTGGTCATTTACCTTGATGATCTGACTGTTTTTTCTAAATCTGGTGAAGATCATCTGATACATCTCAAGCAAACGTTCGAGAAACGCCGAAAATTTGGTTTGTCCTTAAACCCCAATAAATCTCACTTTGCAATGCAAGAAGGTAAATTCCTAGGCCATATCGTGTCTTGAGACGGAATTAAAATTGATCCTAAAAGGGTCGAAGCTATAGACACCATAAATATTCCTAGAAATGTAAAGGAAATCCAATCATTTTTTGCTGAAATCATGAAATTGATCACAAATATGCTGAAAAAGAACAACAAAGTCAAATGGACGGCAGAAGCCAAAGTGTCGTTTGCGCGTATCAAGAAAGTTATAGGCGAAGCCTCTGTGCTGGTCAACCCTGATTATCTAAAAGAGTTTTTTATTTTCTCATTCGCCTCCGAACACATGATTGTGGCAGTACTCCTCCAGAAGAATGAAGAGGGTTTCGAGCAACCGATAACATTCCTTAGTAAGAGCCTTAGAGATGCATAATTGAGGTATGATATAATGGAAAAGCAAGCATACGCTATGGTAAAGGCACTGAAGGCTTTTAGAACCTATGTGTTACACTCCAAGGTAATTGCATATGTGCCCACCAGTTCTGTAAAAGATATATTGGTGTAGCCCGACAGTGACCGGAAGAGGGGTCGGTGGCTCGCTAAAATTCAAGAATTTGATCTAGAGGTCAAAATGAAAAAGTTTGTAAAAGGACAGGGTTTGGCTAAGATCTTAGCTGAATCGAATTTCAGAGCACTCGAAATAAATAACCTGCAAGAATACGAAGGATGTGTGGACATAAATGAATTCGATGACCAAATAGCCCCAACCAGAATCGAAGACAAGTTTGCCTCATTGGGTTGGTATAAAGACATAATATCTTACCTTCTGACCCTGAACTGCCCAAGTGGGTTGTCTCCATCTAAGGCCAGGACACTGAAATTACATGCGGTAAAGTAATGTGTGTCCGATAGCCAACTGTTTTGGAAATACCCTCTAGGCTTCCTACTGGTTTTTTTGGTAGAATCAGAAACATAAAAGGTCATAAACGAATTTCACGAAGGAGTATGCAGAGGACATCACGCGTGGAGAGCAACAGCTTATAAAATCTTGAGGGCAGGATATTACTGGCCTAAACTATTTTCAGATGTTAATACCAAAGTCCGAGCCTGTAAATCTTGCCAATTGTTCGCAGGCAAACAAAAAATCCCAGCATTACCTTTGGTTCCGGTTAAAATGGAAGTCTCGTTTCAACAATGGGGGTTGGATTTTATAGGCGAAATTAACCCACATTCCAGTGCTCAACATAGATGGATCCTGACCGCTACCGATTATTTCACCAAATGGGTGGAAGTAATTCCGACCAGAAAAGCAACAGGTTCAGTGGTCATAGATTTCCTGGAAGAAAACATATTATCTAGATTTGGATGTCCCCAAAAATTAGTTACAGATAACGACCAGGCATTCAAATCTACGGCAATGGTTAGCTTTTTCCAAAAATACAATATTATACTGGGCCATTCTACAACATACTACCCCCAAGGCAATGGGCTCGCCGAATCATCGAATAAAATCTTAATTACCATAATTAAGAAAGTGTTGAACGAAAACAAAAAATCTTGGCATGTGCATTTGAAGTACGCCTTGTGGGTGAATTAGATAGGCACCAAGAAATCGATTGGCACTTCTCCTTTTCAAATGGTATACGGGACCGACGTAGTGCTACCCATAAATCTGTCCCTACCCGTGATGAAACTTTGGTAGGATGAAAAAGAAGAACCAAATCACATCACAAGAAGAATAAATCAGTTGATCGAAGTTCAACAGAACATAATGGAGGTAGATGAAAGACTTCAGAAGTATCAAGACAATATGAAAGCACTGTTCGATGATAAGGCTAAAGACATGGAATTCCTCCCTGGTGATTTAGTTTTGAAATGGGATGCTAGAAGGGAAGGCTCGGAAAAACATGGCAAATTTGACCATATCTGGTATGGCCCATTCAAAGTCACAACTTCTGAAGGGAAGAACTCGTTTCTGTTAGAAAATTTGGCGGTAAAACCCTTTACGCCCCATCAACGGGTGCTATCTGAAGCACTATATGCAATAAATTATTTCCAAAATTCCACTGTATATATCGAGTTGTGTTTATGTTTTTATAGCTTTTCGGTAAGTTTTATTTTATTTTTCATCGCAAATAAAACAGGTTAGTGATACGAAATTTTCAACACATTGAATTCCATAAATTTTAAAATCTTGACGCTCTTCGTGTTGCTTTCTTACAGGATTCCGGTTTACAGCCCAAACATCATAAAGAGGAAAACGAACGATCATGTATTGGGAAACCAATTTGCCTGAAACAGGTGATAAATGATAATTTACTAAGATGAGAACGAAATGGTAAGGCAAAGGTACAAATTCCCTAAATACCTAGATTCCAAATGAAGGTCACCTAGGTGCAATAACAGTCTCATGAGTATGAACTTTTTCACTCGATGGATTATAAAAGAATAATTTTTTACTGTGGATTCTAAAAAGTTCCCCTGGATAGGATAAAAATAATCAAAATAAAACAGAAGAAGTGAAGTGTCCTAAATAAGAAAAAAGTTTAAGGAGTCAGGATTGCGTTATAATGCCTGTGCTTACGAAATCTGAAAACTTCTTTGCTGCTTTGTCCCGAATCTTTGATTCTTTCCTCTTGAATCCTGATATCTTCCCATGGTTTTCACAGAGGGAAAAGAGGTTGCGCTTTAGCTCTGAAAACCAACAAACAATTTTTCCGAACGCCAACAAAAAAGGCGGCAAGTTCTTGCGAACCCTCAGCTCTCATTGAACTACGATATGCTTAGGCTAATCCTAACTCCCTTGATCCAGAGTAATCAAAGTGAGTTAATAGACCTTGGTTGCAAAATTATACACAAATATTATCCCTGGCATACTTTCTACTAATTGATTGCCCCCACTTCATGGAAAAGGAAAATATAAGACAGCTGGTGAAAAGAAATTCAAAAAAATTGATTGCCCCCATCTAGTCCAAAAAGAGATGATGAAAGGAAATTCATAAAATGATTGCCCTCATCTCAAAATTTAAATGCAAAGTTACAACTTGAAGTGGTGAAAGGAAATTGAATAAAGGGAATCAGACAACTTCACTGGGGTACTGAACAAGCTCGCTGGCAGTGAAGCAATGTCTAAAATATCTGTAAGGCTGTTACACATGAATTGTATCGTACTCTGGTAATTAGTTTTCTTTGAAACCTGATCTACATCCCAGGTGCATGCAAGACTCCCTGATTAAAAACATTGAAGTTACTTCACCTTGATGGAAGCAAAATCAACAGAACCTGTTCAAGTCCCTAAGGTTGTTTTGATCATCTTGAGAAGACCTGAATTCAGTATCAGAGGAGGAGGAGGACTAATATTGAGATAAGAGAATGATTAAGTTCGAAATCTTTCAGAAGTAAGAATGAAACCCCCTTTCTCCCTTTGTATCCTCTTTCTGGACAAGTTTCGCAGAAACAAACTAATGACTCCATTTACCCAATAAAGGCGCTTGGTCTGTTGTTCTTCTCATCCCGCAAGGAGACGAGATCCCTAGTTGGAGCCTATGTTGGAACACTTGTATTTTTTGAATACTCTAGTTATCAAAGGTTGGAGCCGCCTATTTTCTAAGTAGTGAAACAATACACTTAGCCTGAAAAGTCGGATTTTGGGTTTTCGTGTATATCACGATTATACCTACCAAATCCCTAGTATCCCAACACGCGAAATGGCGATAGTCGGTTTAGTTTTAATCACCTATATTGAACCACTAAGCAGGGATTATAACCTTTTATTACCTCGTGCTCTCGCGTTTCGAGAGTTACACGTCGAACGCCCTTCGAACCTCCGACATGCGAAGTTGCGAAACTGTTTTAAGTCAATCTGGTTAATAACAAGAATAATGACATTTAAGCCATAGTTAATCTTTATCGCTATTTCGCGACTCAGTGGTTGTTATCTCAAAAACAACACATTTGTAACTCCAATCCCCAAAGTTGCGATATTCATTAATTAATCGTGGTTAATTAAAAGCTTAGGTCAAATCACAGTTAATCAACCAAATCGCACTATCGCGAATTCGGGGTTCGTGGTTCAAAGACTAGGAGTAAAATCATCTGATACTACGAACGCCAAAAAGGGGATTAAGGGATAAACGCACTTAATTAAAAGGTTGAACTAGATTAATTAACACCTTAAACAACCTTCAACCCGTACAACCTACGGACCAAGAATTAAACGTTGCCACGATCCTCACGAATCGCAAATTATCAAACATTTATGGCATTTATTAGAATTTTAGTGAGGTGATTGATAGTAAGATCCCGTTTTATTTCTAAATCTTTCTATTAAATTATTTAAACGTTCTGTCACCAAGGAATCACACAGACTTAAGTGCTCAAAGCGAAAAGGTTTCAGTCATTATCTTAGGTTTCTTTCTAATTTGCGCAAAGCCAATTCACCAAGATAACCTCTGTATGTGTTTTCATTTTCCGTGACAGGGGATCTAATTGAAAGGTTCTATATCATGGCTACGCGAAAAGCATCCAAGGCAGTTGCTGAGAGTCCAGGTCAAGGTTCAGATATTATTTCTGACACCTCGCTTAGAAGTATCAATACTGTCAAAACATGGACGTATGTCTCCAACATTCTGCAATCCGAGCTGATAAATTGTCCAGATGATTCCAGCGATAACGAGAAAGACGACTTGTCCACCAAATACAAAATCGTCGCTCAGTCAGAGATGCACAAGATAGCAGCAAGGCCACGACTTTTTCCCTATTATGATATGATCAGATGGGCACTGGACCATGTAGATATCCGGACTAGGACAATATTCAACGACCAGAAGGTGGCAATTGGGACATTCAGACCAGGGCATTTATAGGCATTGTATAAATTGTCTCCCACACCAAACCTTACTCACAATGCCAAATTATTAGAGGGTTTCAAAAAGAAGGAATGCGAGTAGTTTAGGAAAAGCTTATCCTATCTTATCAAAGACTGGGTTTCGCACCCCGCGAAATTCAGGGGCGATACTCATGGAATTTATTCAATATCATCTTTAGTGCCACAATTCATGTATATAGCGATGATGGCTTGTAGACTGTACGGGAGGGAGGACACCACTCACTTTTTTCTCCCATGGGTACCGCTTATTCGTACAGTAGCTGAGGGATTTTCTTTCGACTGGGCCAAATTGTTGTCAGACAACCTGGACAATCGAATTACAGAATATCAAGCACAAAAGACGAGTGGGAAAGCATATTCATTCTTTATGTTTGCTTACATCATGTACCCTATTTTCTTCATGAAACCTTTCCCATTAATGAACTGGAGTTGGACTCCAACTAATGCAGAGCCTATTCATGTCTACCACTCGAAACTCTGGGAAGATAAAGCCAAAGAATTTTTCTACGAGATTTTCAACTGGGTAATGGTACCAATGCATGTCTCCATCTTCGGCCATCTGCCTCCCAGGATTTCAGATAACATCACGACCAACTTGACCAGTGTGGTAGATTGGTATATAGAAGCGAAGTTTTCGTATATTAGGGTTTTTGGCACCTCTGTCCCCCCATATGCTATGCCACTATTCTTACTAGACAAGCTAGTATGTCGCGAGATCACAAGGCAAACTGTGCTCGGTGGGATAAGCAAGGAGCTCAAAGGAGTATCAAAGAAGGTATGGCCACCCTTCCCCATTCACATTGGTACATATTCTTTATTATATTTTGGCCATGCCAAAGCGGAGGCTACAACCTTGGAGGAAATGAAATTGGTAGACATTGAGTTTAAGGAACACGACCCTAATAAGGTTGTGAGTAATCACATGGCGAGCTGTGGGCTGAAGAGATACAAACACGAAGACTCACCTCATGATGAAATCTTCCGAGGTGCGAGGTCCTACTCTGAAGTCTTAAGCCGGGTTCAAGCTCTACTGCCCGATGATATGGTCGATTTTTATAAATTCCAAGAGCACAGGAGAAGTTGCCTCCCCAAAGTTTTACAAGGTAGAAACTCACAACCTCCGGGTACATAGCAAGCAGAAGATAAGAGTTGAATGGGCACGAACCCTAGAAAACAAGAGACTTAGGACAAGACAAAGGAAACTGAGATCTCGAATTAGGAAGAAGAGATCCCCAACCAAGAAGAAGGAAACCCATATATAGTTACCAAGGAAATCGACAGCTCCATTGACACCGTCACTCCGTTACAATTCACAAAGGGGAACCCTGATACAGAGTGGATATTCAAGGAGGACCTGATACCTATCTTTGTAGAAGAGTTGCCTCCTAGTGAATTGTTCTTCAGTAAGAAAAGGAAGGCCGTGGTGAAGCAAGAAATATACCAAAGAGAGGGCGCAATAGCTAAAAAGTACAAAATCCTAACAGATG
The DNA here is from genome assembly GCA_010110895.2 of Picea sitchensis. Classification (NCBI taxonomy): domain Eukaryota; kingdom Viridiplantae; phylum Streptophyta; class Pinopsida; order Pinales; family Pinaceae; genus Picea; species Picea sitchensis. The sequence continues at coordinate 2,258 of SNQJ01S0060745.1, read as the reverse complement.
GAGAAGCCTTGGAAGAGGAATAATTCGCCGATGAGGTAGCAGGAACATTGGGGGCTTATGCAACAACCAACCAATATTCAGTTGGAACTTTGAAGGAATGGCTGAAACAAAAGAACCTCTTGATCAGAAAATTGGAGGCTCAAGTAGCAACGACAGAGGTGAATGCCAAGGATGAGGCAAATAAAGGTTTCGAGCAAGCCAGAGTAACTAATCAACAGGAAATCGAGACTTAAATCCGATCTTGAGCAGATGCATCAATTGACACAAATAAACCAAACGCAGGTAAGTCAACAGGAGGAGCAAATAAAATTGTTGCACTCTAAATTAATTTCTATTGAAAACTAGGTCATAGACATAATTATTCCAATCCCAAGCCACAGAAATACGAAAGAAGGTAGAAGTAGCTCAACAGAATCTACTTGCCAAAGTAGAAACCATACATAATCATTTTCATACGATAGAACAAGCGTTAAAGGATATCTCCTTGAGAGAAAGAGAAGCTGGGGCAGCTCGGGTTGCTTTCCAAGAGGTTGTTATAGAAACAACGAAAGAAGAAGTGGCCTTTTGTTCCATGTTGTCTATCCCAGAGCAAACCAGAGGTAACATCTTACTGAAGGCATGGGAACATAATATATCCGAGAGCAGAAAAAGAGCTAAAGAGATGAGAGATGCTTGTGAAGAAACATTCGGCTTGATAAATAAAAATTTGTTAGATCTCGATAAGGAAGCTAGTGCTGGAACACTGGGCAAAATTGACATAGCCAAACATCTGCTAGATATCAAGGAAAATGTGGAAAAAGGACAAGTTGAATTATCCCAGGTAAGTCAGGTTGATATTTCCCTAGTGGATAAATGGTTGATAAAACCAAGCTTACAATTGTGGTCTATCATCACGGAAGACCGACTAGTAGGAAAAAGATTGCCACAATTGGCAAAGAGTTGCTACACTTTCAAGGCGAACAACCAAGCCGGACCTTCCAAGTTGATAGCCCAGTTAATAGAAAGGTGTGTTAATTGTATCGAGTAGGGGAAAGGGCGGAATTCTGGAGGCAAGTAGTAACAAATGCCTATTCTATCCTATTTTTGGAGCCAGAGAACAAGAAAAGAAAACGCCCTGCCCATGTGGAGGAAGACAAGAGACAAAGAAGTGAAACGCTTCATTTTCCGTTTGTAACCGAAATTTTTAGAACGATTAGAATTCAAAGCGTTTTAATCTTGTATAAGTATAATTTTGAAAGATAGAACAAGGGATTTTTTCCTTTTTGGCCGATTGTACTAGAGAATATTTCTTTCGCCAGAATTAATAGAAGGCAGATCGAAGACTCTTTTTTCCGTCAAGACTGGGTTATGTGTTTCTTCTGTTATTTCACATTTCACATTATTTCTCATATGTGTCTTTAATGAATGCTTAGCTGCAATTTAGTACAACCTCTACTGTGGTGATAATTTATTTCAGTCATCTAATCGTTTACAACTTTTCCTCTGTATCGTCTATCAGCAAGTACAAGACCTGTGAATTGTCTAGATTTCTATATCATATGCTTCATTAAAGTTTTTCCTGCTTATTTTCTTCTTCTGTCACAAGGTGAGATTATTCCCTGATTGATGCCTCACATTGTTCAACATCTCTATGTTTTCTCTCGCTTCATGCATGGTTTTAAAATTCAACTTAGTTACAGAAAACGACCTTTGATTTCATTATACTATTAATTCGATTTTGGGATTCTTTTTCGTATAATCTAAAGGTGAAACAACAACCAACACTTTATAAAAAACTCTGTTCCTTTATGACTGTACCTGTGGAAAGACAACCCAACGTAGAACTCGGTCTCTCAGATCAAACCAACCTCACTTTAAACCCTTTTGATACCATTATGAAAACTGCTACTACCTGGGCCGAACTCAAACGTTCATGGGCAGCCATTGAACGGGACATAAACATTCAGGAACAATTGGAAGCTAGACCCAGACAACTCAAAAATCAGCCTTAGCTTCTTTTCCCAGTTGTTTTCTTCCTTCATATATTTCACCCTCTTTTGGATTCCTAGACTCAGTGCTTTATAGCCTTAAGTATAGACTCTGGAACAACAGATCCAACATTTCGTAAGTGGATTACCTTAGGCTTACAAAGACATTATTGAGTTTGATGAGCCTCAAACTCTAGATGAGACCATTAGGTTAAGTATTGTTATGATCAAAATAAAAATAGGTTGAAATTCCATAAAACATGGATGGACAAGAAGAGGGAGAAGCTTGAT
>SNQJ01S0060744.1:134439-149008 GCA_010110895.2 Picea sitchensis | reverse complement strand
GGGCTGACTTCTTCTTCTGGGTGGTTATAACCACCTTTAATATATTCTGGGGCCTCTTTAATATATTCTGGGGCCGACTTCTTATTTAACCTATTACAATTAGGGTTTGACCAATCCGCAAAAGGGGATTTTGTCAATTACAATGACTGACATGATCAATCCACAAAAGGGGATAAGAATATTCTTTGCAGTTACACAATATTTTAACAATAGAAAGGAGAGCCCTCTGATTAAAATCCGCACAATATCGCTGCATCAATTTGGTACTCTTCCGGATCAACTATGACGGGGTATTACTAAGATGTCTCGAATGCGAAGATGTCGATAAAGTGCTAAAATAACTCCATGATGGCTCTGCTGGGGGATAGTTTGCAGGGAACACCACCGCTCATAAGGTTCTGGGAGCCGACTATTATTGGCCCACTTTGTTCAAAGACGCTCATGCTTACACCAGGAATTGTAAGACTTGTCAAATAAGTGTTGGGAAGGAGAGAAGGGCAACAATCCCACTTCAGCCTGTAACCGTCTCTAGACCGTTTGAGCAGTGGGGGATGGATATCATAGGATAAATTATGCCCAATTCTTCGAAATTGCACAAGTATATTCTTACTGCCACCGACTATTTCACAAAGTGGGCAGAGGCCATCCCTTTGACCCATGTAAATGATAAAATAGTCATCCAATTTATAGAACAACAACTAATTGCGAGGTTTGGCATTCCTTCTATTCTGGTCTTTGATAATGCAGCCTACTTCTCCTCTACCCTATTGACAGAGTTTGCTCTGGACAAAGGAATCATAATCAAGTACTCTGCAAATTATTACCCTCAGGGAAACGGTGTGGCGGAGTCATCCAATAAGAATCTAGTGAGGATACTAATGAAGAGGGTTGCGAATAACCATAGAAATTGGCATAACCAAATCCATAATGCCCTCTGGGATAATAGGGTCACACCCAAAGAGGCTATAGGGAATTCCCCGTACTTCCTGGTCTACAGACAAGAAGCCATTCTCCCGAATGGGCTTTATCTTCCATCTCTCCAATTGGCCCAAGATTCTAACGATGATAAATCCTCGACCATGCAACAGAGAATCTACACTCTTCTCATGTTGGAGGAAGAGAGGGAAAGGGATAAGTCTAAATTTTTAGCCCATCAACAGATAGTGAAAAAATTGTTCGATAAGAATAAGGCTAAAGAAAAGAATTTTGAAGTAGGAGACTTAGTCCTAAAGTGGGATAAGGTAAATGAACCCAAAGGGAAGAATTCCAAGTTTCAGAGCCTATGGCTTGGGCCTCTTCAGGTGGCTGAGAAGATCGGGGTAGGTACTTATCATTTGCAAAATCTGAAAGGGGAACCTGACACCCTCCCGGTAAATGACCAAGCCCTAAAGCAGTACTTCCAATAATAACAACACAATAAAAGTTATAAAAATAATAATAATAATAATAATAATAAAATATATATATTTCCAGTTGGCATGAATAAAAGAAGGACCGGAGATATCTGTTTTATGGGACAAAGATTCTGCGTTCGCCCAATGAATCACCATTTGTTGAGTGCTCAACACACCCTAAAAGTTTTGTGACCACTTCATTTTGGGTACCACCTTGTCTTCTACCTTCGATTGTTTTCACCGTGGTTTGAGCTTGATAACCTTCATATCTGATATATCCAAGTTTCTTTTGAGCATATTAATAACCATCTTGAGGAACACCACGATGGATCAAGGAACCAACGACCCAGATTTCTCCCGGCTTACTTGAGAAGTTTGACATCGGTGAAAGATTAAGGTAGCGAAAATTGAATGGGAAGTCAAAGCAGTCGAGTGCCGACATTCTTCGATGTTGACCGATAAGAGTATCTCTTTTACGAATATAGCCTCTGAAAAGATTTCTCTGAAGACCGATTCTTTCGGCTTCGGCAGAAAAGTGCGATTGTAAGTGCCGCACACAGATAAAATCAACAATGCGGACCGCCGAATTCCAGAAACAAGTTTGGTATCGGCGAGAAAGAACTAATTAATCACTCCAATGATTCTTGGTATCGGCAGCTGTGACCTCTAGTCTTTTCTCAAAAAACTCTCGGTACAAGTGAAATTCCAAGCGTGAATTTTATCCACTAGCCGAATATCTTTCATGATTAATTTTTTCTTTCTTTTATAACCAAAATCGATAATCCCGCGGAAGTAGTAATTGATATCAAAGTTTTGCAAAGAAAAACATTAACAAACTCGCGACGTAATAACAATGATTCCAAAAGATCTAATATTTTATGCAAAATATTTAAAGGAGAATACACGTTTGATTCACAACATGATACTTTTAAATTTTTCTTTATATATAATCAAAAACCTCCTCCAGGCTTGGTTTACATACGAATAGACAACCCCGACGACTTGTCTAACCTGCCCAATCGCCGTGAGATTACAAAACTTTGCAAAGAAGAAATACAAAGAGGTGTTAATCCATGCTTCCAGGAACACAGGGCAAGAACCCGCTAACTACATATCTCCTATGCTTTGGTCCTCTCTTAGGTTGTCTTCCATGCTTTGTGGTGTCTTATGCTCCGTTGTTTCCGCCATCCGCTGCGCATTGCGTAACTCCACGATCGTGTCTTGTGCTTCCTGAAGTTGTCTTTGCAGCCAAATGGTGCTCCCCGCGCGACCTTGTGGCGATGGTATCCTTTGGGTTTTTGTTGCCAACTGATGTCGTAGTTCCCTATTCTCTTGGTAAATCTCGGCTATTTCAAATTGAGCCTACTCTAGTTGCTGAGCAGAATTTTCGACGAAAGCACTCGGCTCTTCGGACCTCCCCTTTCTTCTTCTGCCTCCTTTTCCAGCGGTCCCGACCAACTCCGAACGATCGGTAGGCATTACAGGCTCTTTGAGGGTTGGGCGTGCACTTAGTTCGACCTTGGGGCGGTCCCCCTCTCCTTCTCAAGTTTTCTTCTTAGGCCTTCCTCTTCTTCGCGGTTTCGGTCCCGGAGAAGGCGCAGTTTCCAGCTTATCTCTCCTAGACCTATCTGTGACCACCCAAGCCCGTGTTTGGACGTTGACACTGCCTCCGGGCAGATAGTTGTACCTCTCGAAGCCCACAGGAAGGAGTCCCAGGTGCGTTGGGGCTGAGGCCTCACACTCCGGCTGCCTTGTGGACCTCGTCCCGTGTTTGAAGGATATCCCATAATCGAAAAGCGTAAAAAACTCAAGGTGTCTGCAGATGGAAAAGAATTACTCAACTGGACGTCGTCGAGACGAACTTACCGAACTGGATCCCCAGGGAATATGAGCTTGGCATATAAGAAGGATTGCTCACAAAGCTCTTGGATTTATAAGGAAATCAAAGAGCGACACTAGGCTTGCCAACATAATGCTTGCGCCTCGCGACATGATGTTTGAAATTTTTTGGCACGCCGCAACTAATCGACGGATGCGATCCAGAACATGAAAGCGTCGTCGATCGGGGTTGCAGGAAAGCGTTCGGTGCGATCCTTTCAATCTTTTTGAACTTACGAACCTCCGTTATTTATAAATTACGCTTGACACGCTTGGTAGTATGAGTTCCAAAGGCATTTAACGAGCTTCTCTGTACGATATCCGACCTCTTGGGAGCACAAAAGTGCATAATTCGTCCTCGACGCCCTTTTTCCCAGAGGTCAAGTAATTACTGTGATAATTATACATTCATGTTTATCGTACTTGATTAGCCACACTACAACATGCTGAGGTGTTCATTTATACCAAAGAGGAGCGAAGGATTCACAGGTCACTCGAATCTAGCATTTGGGATCACGTAAGTATTAAAAATGACTGAGACTAGCAAACTGCACATGTACGTGTTGATCTTTTGTTTATTTATGTCAGATCATGGGCTGCTTGATCGCTAAACTACTTCTGTTTAATTGTAGGAAGAACCTTCCCGATCACCAACTAGAGTCTGTCCTGTGATCCTGCCGAAGAATTAAAAGAATCACCGAAGCGACGAAGTGTGTCGAGCTCCCGATTTCAACATCCTGATATTAGTCGACCTAAGCGGAATGATCAATCTGTGCACCGAACAAGATGCGTCATGGGACGAAGAATGTGCAAAGGTCACTGATGAAAATCCCGAGCAAGTACAATAGTTCGTAGGACATCCAATCAAAGCCAGAGCCATACTTCAAAAGTTGAACTTCAGCCTCTCAAAATATCGGGCGTAGGCATCAGACATTAGGGGAATCTATGCAGCTCCAACAGAACAACACAGGTTTCCATGGGCCAACACTTGTGAATAACTCTTTATCAGATATTCTGATTATGAAAGAGTCCACCCTTTTTAAGAAACAACTCAGATGGACTGTTGAAATACTGTCATATGATGATGCCACGTGGCAATTCATGATTAGCTCAAATTGTATTTTACTATTAATTATTGTTAAGACTTTATATTATAAATAAGAACATCGATCGATGGTTAAAGGGTCGATGGTTGTTGTAAGAACTCTTTTCTTTTGGTTGTTGATAATTATTTTGAGACTGCTACGAATTAAGAAGTCCTTCTGGACTAGAGACAAGCTATTTTCATCAGATGTATGTGATTGGAGTTGGAGAAGAATTACTTCTTTTCTTGTTCCATGAATGTTGCAGTAAATGAGTAAGAGCAATTAATTTTGTTGTCAAGTTATTTGGTACAATGTTTTGATGTTCCTTGCTTTAAATGATGAAAGTAAATCATTGTGCTTCTATGTGATGAATGTCTTGGTAAATGAATTATTTTTCTTACCGTGACATTGATTACAATTGTGTTTCTTTCTCTATGCTAAGTAGTTTACCTTAGCTGTGTGATGAATGTATCGGTAGATGAATTATTTTTCTTACCATGATCTTGATCATTTATGCGTCTTCTTTCTTCTAAGTATCTTTCTCAGACAACAGTTGGATGCTCTTTCGGTTAAAGTATTATTACTAAGCCCCTTTGGCATAGGATCACTATCTTCATGTTCGAGTAGTGGGTTATCCCAAGCTCAACCCCTTCCCAATAGTTAAAACTCTTGTCCTATCTTCATCAAGTCGGTTTATACTGGCTTGCATCTCTTGTACCTGCCCCACCTAAGAGAAAATACATAAAAAACTATTTTAACCAAAGGAAGAGCATTCACCAGAAAACAAAAAAGCTCATCGATAATTTGGCCAGATTGTAAGATCTGGAGAATCATTCCACTCCAAACGCTGCAGAGTCTAATTGGGCCTCGGTGGCGGGTTTGGTTTCTACTATTGAATTAGGGGATTTAAGCCCCATCAACACGTCCCTACCTAGATTGAGCACTATGCGACAAAGAAATCCTAAACGCATTCAGGTAGATGAAAGTGGTCTAGCATCACTTGAAGGTAAGTTACCTAACTGCACTATTCGTTATCATCACTCTTATAAAATCATTCAAGAATATTTTGAACCAAAATTCGATGCTGCTAAATGTCAATTATTTTTATATTTGTTAAAATCTAGAAGTTTGACTGCTGTTAGGAGAATTTTAGGCATTAAAATAGTTAAAAGTGTAGCAACAAGTCATCATATAGTATAAAACCTTGTAGATGGTTTTCAAAGAATTGGTAAGAAGTCTCGTTCTAAAGACCGCAATGCATCTTGATGTGTCTTGTCCCAGTCAATTGTTAGTAAGATCACAAGAAAACATTGTTTTCTACAAAAAACCTCTCACCTCTTGAAATGCAATTTCAAAACACTTAGAAAGTATTCTCATAGGAGAGATAGCTTTGGCATAGGTGCCCCAACATATTTTTGAGCCTTCACTGGAAGGCTACCTCGTTCTGACATGAAGTTAATTGGAGCGGTTAAGAGACTAATTCAAGATTTCTAGCATGAGAACACAAGGCCCTCTTCCAACCAAAAAGATGTACTAAAATTGAGAAGGGGATCTAGGGACTGTAAACCCTATATTAAACATTATCTTGACATTACACAGACATAATTGTATGAGAGATTCATAACAATACATAGTGCACTTAACTTAGTCCAAAGATATTTCCATAAATGCAAGCCTTGGTATGTTTGAATAAACACAATTCGAACACGTGTTGTTGTAGATATCACATTGAGTATAGTTATTATTATGACACACACACACACACATATATATTTTGTTTTTTGCATAACACTCTTTTGAAGGAATGCCCAGTTATATTTCTATCGTTGTCATCTAGAGACTTTATTCATAGCATCTTGTGTACAAGGCCAGAGGGTTTTACATTTGATCAAAATGCATGGTTAGATGGGACATGCCCCAGGTGCAAAGGAATGAAATTACTAAGAAAGTGCATCCATGTAAGCGATGAGTATGAATTGGGGAGGAAAGAGGTTTCCTTGCAAAGCTTTAAATATGTGACATATGATATTGATGGTGGACATGAAAGAAAAAAGATACAATTGGTTACTTCCCAAGTACGAGTTTGTGACTTCATGAAGTACTTCGTCAAAAAGACACAACATTATGTTCAACATGTCCATGTGGCTCGATGGAAGGACGAGCATTTTAGAATATGCAAAGATACATTTCATGTTGGTACTGCGTTATCAGTGGTTGATTTTGATGAGAACTACACCCTTCAACCGAAAAATGAGATTCAAAGCCAATATTATCACTTAGAGAAGGTCAACATAATGGTACATATCACATACAAGCTTGGAATGGATAGTAATGAACAAAACAAAGTTATATTGAAAGAGTATCACTTTTACATAAGTGATGATCAGTGCCATGACTTAGCCTACGTACAACATTGTTTTCACTTGTTCTACAATCACCTTAAGGAGAAGAACATACTGATGGATCAACATTGGATTTGGTCAGATGGTTGCGCAGCCAGTTCAAAAATGCTCGTGTATTTCAATGGTTGTGTATGTTGCACAAAAAAATAAAGGTACCACACATTTGGAACTATTTTGAGTGCGGGCACGAGAAATGGGAGCATGATGGAGCAGGTGCATGCATAAAAATAGCATTACGCAGGAAAGAAATGAAGTTCACTACTGCTTCCCTCATTCGAGATGCAAAATCCATTGTTGAATGGTGTTCTTCAGTACTGGGAGAGGGAACAGGAACCCGTGAAGACCAGTCACACAAGAAAGGACATGTACAAAGGTATTTTTGGGAGGTGGTCAATGTGGATCGATCACAGTGGTATGAATGAAAAACAATCTAGGGAACTCATGGATTCCATTTAGTTAGAACATTGGAGAATGCAATAGTTGAAATATGGATGAGAAAAATCTCTTTCTTTTGTGGTCCATGTAGTAGTAATGAATGGGATGATTGTGAATCAATAGACTAGTTTGATAGATGGGATCGCGTATCACTCCCCATTTGTCAACGTATAACTATGAAATTATCCCAATTAGAGGAGGACCAATATGTTGGCAGGTTTACAGTTGGGAGTGAGATTGTCATTGATGGAAAGAAAAACGATAACAAAGAGGTTCAGAAGACATTGTAAGTCCAGACAAGAGGAGCACAAAGATGGAGGACAGATCTTAGGCATTATATCCGAGCGCGCGGTCTGACCGTCGTTGGATCCAGGAGAACCTGCACGTTCTTTAAAGTGCAAGGAGAAGCGGGCTTACAAAATCCCGAAAGCAGGAGGACCATCCATCTTCGGGCATGAAACATAGTCACAGATTAGCATTTCGCTGACTGGAAAGTCAAAGGAAGGATGTGCTTTAACCCCTCAAACTCATGATATGCAAGATCATGAAATGATCTGGACTATCGATCCAAGAAGGACACGTGGCGAAAGATCATCCTTTCACTGACTGGAAAGTTAAAGGAATGGGGTTCCCTAACCTCTCAAACTCACGATATGCGAAATCGCAAAATAATCCTACTCGTTGGATCAAGGATGAATCTGGGCCGTCAGATCTAGGAGGTGAATGTGGAAGACCATGTCAGAAAGGACAGGTTGAAGAATACATCAGTAATGACACGTGGCACAATTAGACAACGAAAAGTATCAAGATGATTCGACATTTTAGGAACCTGGAAATCACAATTTTGAGTGACACGTGGCAGTTGCACGGATCATGTCATGTCATCGAGTGACATCATTCCGGGAGGCTAGTTTTGGGAGTTTTAGCATCAACACTCCCCGAAAGTCCCGAAAGCTGAAGTTCTGGGACGGAGGATAGTCGTCCGATCACCATGGATTGTGGATCGTTGATCTGAAGAGTGAAGCGCTCAAATGGATAGCCAATGGTCATATCTCGTGGTCACATCATCAAGAGCTAGAGAGAAGAGCTAGAGAAACCAAGCTCTATTTCGGAGTTCGTGACATGGAGAGTCGAGATGACTCATCAAAGAATCCACGAAATGCGAAATGCGAAATGCCTTCTGGCGTAGGCTATGGTCACTATCTGTGTTCATGTGAGGGGAAGGAGCTAGCATTTTCTAAGCTCCATTTTGGGGATTGCGACATGGGAGAGTCGAGATGCCTCAACATATGATTCCTGAATTACAAATTGTGAAAGCCCTTTATGGATAAGCACTTGGTCACCGTTGGTGGTCATGTGAATGGAAGGATCTAGCATAGCTAGGATCCATTCTGGGTATCGGGAATTCCAGAGGAAGGAGTCAAGGAGACTCACGCTAGAATCCTCGGAACACAAGTTGCAAAGTGCCTTTTTGATTAGGCCTGTGGTAACAACCAATGGTATTTTGGAGAGGCATCCTGTGCCTAGTGCCAGTTCACATAGGGATCATTCACAAGGAACCATTGATCTTTGGTTTCTCCTTCCAGCAAGATCTCAACCGTTCAAAGACTCCAACAGCCAAATAATCCATACTTGACTGGCTGTAACTGCCAGAACGAAGTGATGGTGTCTGCTAGAGAATTCGAAGAGTCTTCAGGGTGATCGATAGAGAAGATGAAGAGTCTCGAGGCCACTGCCAATGGAGTGTAGACTCATCATAGAGTTGACTGACAGATGGAAGGGGGTTGAATACTATTACAACAAGTGAAGCCAAAGGACCTCATAATAAGTGTGAGTGATGATGAATGTAGGAACGAAAAGCAGTGGCATAGCGCATGCAGAAGGCACAAGGTGCACTGAGACTATAAAAATGGAGAACAAAGAAGGGATCGTGTCACTGCTGCTATGAGTAGTGCATGCGTGTAGAAGCATGAGGTGCAATATCTGAAGCATAGAAGAAGAAAATAAAAAAAATGCATATCCATGAGAAGAAGAGAAAGACTTGGTGTGCATGCTGAGACAGAGGAGAAGATTAGAAAGCTGAAGAAGATGCAAGAAGGAAGACACTGATGTAGGCAGAGAAGAGCAGCATAGCAGAACAATGATAATCCTGGTAAGCCAATAACAACTATTGAATCACTGTAATAAATTCACAGAAAGAAAAGTTTTATATTTCAGGGTGGATGGGAGGTGTTAGGGAGGAATGTTGTCCTCAGAGTTTCAAGTAGGTGCTTGAACGCAGGGAGTTATAGCTTCCATCTGGTTGCATCCAGAGAAACAAGGGTGGCAGGGTGGTGTAAGGGAGAAAATTGGTTCTCTGATATATAGGTCGGTGCCTGTATGACTGGAAGTTGGTGCTTCCATCCAGTTGGTGCTGGAACATTCAGGGAGTTGGTACTTCCTTCTAGTGGGTGCTAGATAAACCAAAGAGTTGGTGCTCTCAGCAGGTAGTGGCTTGCAAAATAGAGGTGGTAGCCGTATTATGAGTTGGTGCTCATAAGAATGATAATTTACAGAAGATAATTATCATATAAAGAAGAAGAGGTTTTCATCCTTTATGGGTTTCCTCAGGAATATCTGTCTCTATATTGTACATGTGTGTGATTTATGTTGAATACTATACTGCTTATTTATTGTGATCATCATTGAGATTTATGTAATGAATTTAAAAATGGATATAATTGTTTAAGCACAATAACAACTGATTCACCCCCCCTGTCAGTTGTCCAACAATTGTTATTAGAGCTGACCCCTTTTATCTAAGGTTAGATCCTAGAGCTTAAACATGTCAAGCCATGAAGGAACTTCAACCAATAAGGCCCCTTTGTTCAATGGAACAAACTTTGCCTTCTGGAAAGTTAGAATGAGAACCTATATAATGGCTTTAGGTGCAGATGTCTGGGATGTGGTAGAGACTGGTTATGTAAAGCCAATTGTACTAGCTAATAAGGATGACAAGCTAGAATTTAGCTTCAACACTAAGGCTATGAATGCTATTCTGAGTGGGCTTACAGAAGCAGAATTTGTAAAAGTTATGCACTTAGAAATTGCCAAAGAAATGTGGGACAAACTCATTAACAGTTATGAAGGTAATGAGAAGGTAAAGGATGCCAAGCTTCAAACCTACAGAGTACAGTTTGAAAAACTAAAGATGAAATAGGATGAAACTATTGGAAAGTACTTTTTGAGAGTTGAAGAACTGGTAAATGCAACAAAAACACTTGGTGAAAAAATTGAGGAACCCTCTTTAGTTCAGAAAATTTTGAGATCTCTACCAGATAGGTTCAACCCAAAGGTATCTTCTATAGAAGAACTTAATGATCTAAAAGCCTTGGCGTTTGATCAACTTCTAGGAACATTGACTGCATATGAAATGAGAATAGTTAAAGATAAACCCACCTCCAGAGAAGCATTATTTAAAGCAGACAAGAATGAGGATTCTAAGCCTGATGAAATTGAAGCAAAATTTGTGAGAAGACTAAAGAAGGGATCAGGCAAATACAAAGGTAAAATAACTTTAAAATGTTTCAACTGTGGTAAGACAGGTCATTTTGCAAATAAATGTCCTCACAAAAGAAAGGATCAGACATATGATGATGAGGAGAAGCACAAACACAAAAATATCTTTAAAGAGAATAACTTTAAGAAGAAAAGTCTTTGTGTAAACAACGATGATGATCCTTCAGATGATGAAGACAATGAATCCTCTATTGAAGATAAACTAAATGACGTCATGCTTATGGCCAAAGAGGATTATGAAAATAAAATAATAGGAAGTGATGCTAATGAAGAAGAAGTTGTGGTTGATATGGAAGGAGAACTGATCAGTGCACTGGAAGAGATTGACAGACTCAGAATTAAGAAAAGAAAACAAAAACGATTGTTGATATAGTTCAAGAAAGGTAGTAAAGAACCTGATGAAGACTTTGTCCTAACAAAAGTGGAATTAGAAGAGGCAAATAAAATCGAAGACATTCTGAAACAACAGTTATCAGAAAAGAAGACAATATGTGAAGCTCTGGAAAAGGAAGTAGTGAAAACTAGGAAAGAGTTGGAGACGTTTCAAGCCTTGTATCATCAGAATATGTCAAGTATCAAAGCCTCAGAAGAATTGGCCACCATTTTGAATCAGCAAAGAAACCCAAAGATGAAAACGAGTCTAGGTTATGAAGAGGGATCAAGTAGTGATCATCCAAGCAACAAAGAACCCATCAAGTTTGTCAAATCTATCACCAGTGACAACAAAAAACCTTCAGAAACAAAAGAAGATAATCGGCTTCCCAGGAGGAGTAAAGAAAAAGGTACCAGAATTGAAATTGTAGATCAGAGAAATAATACACTCTCTGCTCAAATAAATCATCAGCATAGAAGAAATTCACCTTCTCAAAGAAGACAACCATTTTCCAGGTACCAAGTTTTTTTCTATGGATATTGTTTTGTTTGTTCTAATTTTGGTCACAAAGCTGTAAACTGTTCTTTAAAATTTAGATATGAGCAATCAAGACATTAAAGGTATAGGTATCTGCCACAACAAAGAATGAGACAACCAAGTAACAAACCATCACAGACTGCAAATCACTTGATGGTTGGGAAAATGAAACAGGTTGAGAATAACAATCATTATGATCCCTTATTAAATGAATCAGAATGTGACATCTGTCATAATTTTGGACATAAAGCTGTTGACTGTCGCTTAAAGAACTATGAACCACATTTGAATCCCTCTGCTGAAAATGCCAGGGTTTGGAAGAAGAGAGAAAGTGACAAGTATGAATTAGTGTTGTCATCTCAAAGACAAAAGAACCCTTGGTATATAGACAATGGATGCTCCAAACATATGACAAGAAACAAAGGTAAGTTTCTATCTCTAAGTGAAAGTAAATGAGGAAACATAACCTTTGGAAATGATGCTCCAGGTAAAATCAAGGGTAAAGGGATGGTTAGTTTAAGTAATGGAAAAGGAAAAGCTCAAGATGTTCTGCTTGTAGATGGGCTGAAACATAATCTGCTCAGTGTAAGTCAAATGTGTGACAAAGGATGTGAAGTGGTGTTCACTTCCAAGGACTGCAAGATAAAGTTTGTAAACTCAGGACAAGTGGTGGCTAAAGGCATATGGAAAGAAAATAATGTATATGTGCTGAAAGAAGATAGAGAAGAGTGTCATCTAAGCAAACATGATGAGAGATGGTTATGGCATAGGAGACTTGGGCATCTAAACTTTTATCACTTAATCAAGCTCAAAAATCTTGAGGCAGTAAAAGATCTTCCAAGAATATCAAAGCCACAAGACTTTGTGTGTAATCCCTACAAAGTAGGAAAGCTAACCAGGACATAGTTTAAATCCAAGAGTTTTACTTCAACATAGAAACCACTCCAACTAGTCCATATGGATTTATGTGGACCATCAATATAGGAAGGCACAGGGAAATAAAACTACTTCATGCTGATCATTGATGATTACTCTAGACTTACTTGGGTTTCCTTTCTCAAGGAAAAAGCTGAAGCATTTGAGAAATTTAAAATATTTAAGGCTTTAACTGAGAATCAAACAGATAAGAGGTTAAAGGAAGTAAGAGCAGACATAGGATACAAATTTATGTCAAGTGAGTTCAAGGAATTTTGTGATAAACATGGGATCAAGAGAGAATACACAATCCCAAGAACTCCATAAAAAAATGGAGTAGTTGAGAGGAAAAATAGAACAGTGCAGCAAATGGCCAGGTCAATGATGAATGAGAAGAACATTGGTCAAACCTACTAGGTAAAAGCAATACACACAACAGTCCATGTTCTTAACAAAGCCCACCTCAGACCACAGAACGACAAGACACCCTATGAATTGTGATATGAGAGACCTGCTTCAATCAAACACTTCAAAGTCTTTGGAAGTAAGTGTTACATAAAGAATAATGATGAGAACCTTGGCAAGTATGATGATAGGGCTGATGAAGGAATCTTCTTAGGGTATGCTACAAATAGTAAAGGATATAGATGTTATAATAAGAGATTGCATAGATTGGTTGACTGTATTGACATAAAATTTTATGAAGGAATCCCAGTAAGAGAGGTAAACAATACTGAATCAACAACAAAGGATATATATGAAAATGAAGCTGAACAAGTCCAAGAATTAGAACAAGAAGAATCTGAGCCAGATAAAGCTGCAAATATTCAGATAGACTCAAATCAGCATACAACATCAAATTCCTCCTCCAGAATCAATCAAAAGAATCATCCTGCAAGTCAGATAATTGGTGAAAAAGACAAAGGTGTACAAACCAGGAGAAGGATAATCAAAAACACCGAGAAATCCCATATAGCCTTCATGTCAATGATGGAACCCAAGAACTTTAATGAAGCCAGTAAAGATGACCATTGGGTTAAATCCATGAATGATGAACTTGACCAGATTGAGAAAAACAATACTTGGGAGATGGTTCCTAGACCTAATGGTAAAAATGTCATAGGCTCCAAATGGATCTTTAAGAATAGATTGAATGAGCAGGGACAAGTTATCAATAACAAAGCAATATTGGTCTGTAAGGTCTATGCTCAAATAGAAGGACTGGATTTTGATGAAACATTTGCGCCCATAGCAAGATTAGAAGCTATCAAAATATTTCTTGCCTATGCTTGTCATAAAAGGTTTAAAGTCTATCAAATGGATGTCAAGTCATCTTTTATAAATGGAGATTTAAAAGAAGAAGTCTATATGGAACAACCAAAGGGTTTCGAACTGTCATATAAACCTGACTTTGTATGCAAGTTGAAGAAAGCTTTATATGGGTTGAAACAATCCCCTCGTGCTTGGTATCAAAGACTGGATACGTATCTCCAAGACAAAGGGTTCAAGAGAGGAACAATTGACATCAATATATATATCAAAACAAAGGGTAATGATTTTCTCATCATGTTGGTCTATGTAGATGACATCATCTTCGGCTGTCATAATGATTCATTGGTTCAATGATTTACTTCTACCATGGAGTCTGAGTTTGAAATGTTTATGATAGGGGAACTGTCATTTTTTCTTGGTCTACAAATTACTCAGAGGTCTGAAGGCATGTTTCTTTCTGAAGAAAAATATCTAAGAGAAATGTTGAAAAGGTTTCAAATGGAATATTCTAAACCTGTGGGCACACCTATGGTTACTGGATGAAAATTAAGCAAGGATGATGACTCACCTGATGTTGATCAAAGTTCATATAGATAAATGATAGGCAACCTATTATACATCATAGCATCTCGTCCAGACATAATGCATGCTGTTGGAATGGTAGGAAGGTATCAGTCTACACCTAAACATAGTCATTTGCTATATGTCAAAAGAATATTC